>SIXB01000240.1:27818-85752 GCA_007018985.1 Anopheles bwambae | reverse complement strand
GACCCGTACCCGGTGCCGGTGCCGGTTGATGTTAGAGCGCCTTCCAAAGGAACTTGGTAAGAACCTTCCACTACTGAATACTGAGTGCCCAACTCGCCACCTCCAACCGCACTACTACTTGCTCAAACTCGTTAAAATTATGCAATCTCGATTAGATTTGAATATTCGGATGCATAAGCGTCGTGCCGGGTGTCGATTTTAAACCCTCCCCCCGGTAACAAAACGTTACCAATGAACCGAAAAAAAAGCATTCAACGCGGGGTGGAGGAAAGGTTTAATTTTTATGGTTTTATGTTTGGCCCCCGAATTATGCTTGCGTTTGATGGCTTTTTATTCACATTCAACTGAGCATAATACGCAAACGTACCCTGTCGGCATCTTTTCTGGCCGGTGCACTTGGGCACGCTTCACAATTGTTTCGATAAACAATCGAAAACTTTCCGCTGGACGTCATCAGACGTTTGGTGTGGCGCCTTAATAAATGAGCGCTGTGTTGGGGCAGCTAAGGGGGAGATGTGGGCAGGTGTGAACGGGGCGACACTCAACACTTGGAACTTTATTTTAACTTGACGCAAGGAGCAGAGTACGCAATAGAATTAAACGGATAGGACGGCGGCTTCGAAATAGCCAGTAGACAGCACAGAAAACATGGCGTAGAAACTGTGTCGATCGTACAGCACCGATGTAGACGGTTTGGGTTGGTGAAGAAGTTTTATGCAATTAAAAATTTTTTTGGAGGTGCTCTTTCATTTTAACCATTTTATTTATTCATTCATTAATATGCATTATCTTTTTTTTCATTTAAGTTTTTCATTGATTCATTTGATTCTATTCAATTCCAATTTTTATGTAGATATCGGTGTTTATATGTCAATTTACTCAACAGATGTGTTCCATGTTTCATTTGCTTTGACTTACTTGATGTTCTATTATTCGTTTCTTAATTCCTTTTATAAGTTTAATTTCTTGCTGATTGTAATGCTTTAGCATTCTAATTTTTAGTTTCTATTATATATTCTAGGCTTACATCTCATACATTTAACTTCTAGTTAGTTATAGTGCTTTAGTATTATTGTTTTTAATTTTTATTATATCTTCTCAGATTATATCAACCATCCTTAAACAGTCTAATAAGTAGAACTTTTTTTTTTTATTATAAACCATAGTTCTGATTAAAACCCCAAAACCTAACCCACAAACTCAAGGGTGGAACTAAAAAACACAAACTTTGAACGATGAAGGCTAGAAAGAATAGATAATAAAACGCGATTTTTCCGATATTTTGACAGGAACTCAAATCATAGCGCATCAGTAGTATTCTTTATTATTCAATAGAAACTGCGAAAGAGACTAAATCAATGATCGGCGTGAAAGCAGGGCTATGAGTCATATAAAATTGGCAATAAACTATGATCTTTATAATAAATATATCAATGTAGGGATTTAAAGATTGAATGTCAATAGTTTGAAGTAATAATTGTGGTTACTTTGAAAAATGACAAACAATTTTCTCAACAACAATACTAATAATGCAATGCAAAAGCAACTACCATTGAGCAGGAGTAAAGTCCAATCAATATCGTTTATGTGACAAGACATAGAAAACATCCGAAATTCGATATAAAGACAGTGACCTAGACAGAGGTAAGATTCAGAAGAAAGTTTGATTTTTGAGCAAGTAATGTTCAATTTACAATTTTGATGACAAAATAATTTTGTTAGTCATAAGACACTGATCTTGCCCGGTTAAAATATATTAAAAATTAATCTTAATGTTTGCAAGTATAAGACCTTATATTTTGAAATATAAATTAATAAGCTAGAGTACCTACTCAACATCTACAACCATCCCAATCGAGCAAATAATTTCCAACGTAACAACACTTTTCCTCTCACCCAATCCTAGAAGCAAAGTTCAACCATTCTTAGCTCACCGAGAAAATAACAGTCCAATGCACTCCTTTTGCTTCATTCTAGGGAAGAAGTGGCAAGCCACCAGCAAAACAAAAAAAAGGGCAAACGCTGTCATTCAAACCAAGCCTTTGCTTCCTGAAGCTCCCAGTTCCTGTCGGTGTGGTTTTTTCCACTTCATCGAGCCTGTCTGACAGACTTTCACCAGGAGCGGGTTTGCCCGAAAGTCAACCGTCTCGAACCATTCCTGTCGACCGGCTCATTCCTTGGTTCTGCTCGAATTTGTCATTTACCATAAACAGCGTAGACCGGGGGAGGGGGACTACCGAACTGTCCTGTGGCCTGTGCCCGTCCTGTGCTCTACAAATCCTGACAACCCGCTACAGTCAGTAGTTTGACTTGCCTGTGTTTGTGTGAGATTTGCTGGAAAAATGGGAATACAAATCCAACGCACGCTGAAATAACGGAGAGAAAACACGAAATGGTGAACACACAAACACACACAAAAAAGCCTAAAAGCGGAAAGGACACATTAAGTGTATGCACTTTAAATTTAAATTAGGCTTATTTGTTCGCCATCGTTCAGCCGTTGCGGTGTGGGCCAATGGAGAGAACAACAAAAAAAAAAAACACGCCAAAGAAGCTTTTCGACCTCACTTCATCACCCGCACCCGGCAGGGCAGCTTCCGGGTTGGGAAAATAAAGGCCGGACAGAGAATGAAAATAAAATCAAAACCTCCTGCACGTTCGAAACACGGCGCGGCGGGGAAGTTTTGCTCAATCCTGGCAGCCCGGCGAGCTTCCTCTGCTCGTGCAAAGTCGACCAAATCCATCTGAAACACAACGATGAACCGCCGAGATTTGCATAAATATTTAATGCATTTTCCACTCACTGCCCACCGGGTGCGCTTTTGTTTCTTTCCGGACCCGCCCGGGCCCTGCCGAACGTGTGACGACACTTTGCCACCCGGGCAATGTGGAAGTTGTCGGGAATAAAACCGGACCGGACCAAAGCGCAAAATCTGAATCTGTGCCTCTGCGTGACGATTTTCCATTTGCCGGACTTTTGCTTTATGAGTGAGTGTGCGGTTTAGCTTTCATTTTCCTTCCTACCCTTAAACCACTGGCCACATCGTACGGCTTCACACAAGGAATAATTCCTACTGCTGGTGTTTTCTTTTTCTCCTTTTCAACTGGGCTTTTCTTGGTGGACTTTTCTTGCTTCCTTCTCCGGCTGGTTGAAATTGGTTAGTCGCTAGGGAAGCTAGGTGAAATAAGGGACGAATGGGGAAACTCACCCCCTCAATGATCCTGCAAAAAGGAAAATTCCCCCAGGAGCACCGTGGAATGGAAGTTTTAATTTATTTCTTGTCTTCTTGTCTTGGAGCGCGCTACTCAATGCTCTCGGGATACCGGGAGGAGTTTGGGTAAAAAGGGCCCGGAAAGGACACTGTTTCGTTCCCGGTGAAGGTTTGGGGCTGAAAATTAGGCTATCCAATGCATTGCAATGATTTCTTCGGTATGTTTTGCATTTGTTGTGTTATTATTTTCTTTTTCCGTAGCGTAGGAGGAAAGTTTGTTTGGATGGTTTCGGGCCAGCCAAGCAGGGCAGTGTGAGCTGTCGAAAGGTGATTGTTTGCACCTTTGTTTGTATTGTCTTTTTTTGTTTGTGAAGCAGAACCGGCTGGAAGGTTGGTAGGACAGTGAAGTTTTAGTATGTTTGTTTACAAATTATAGCTTTGAAAGCATCTCTCAAGAAGCACAGTTTATACAGTTAATATACAAAATAGTGTAAATAACCATAAGTACTAGTTCAGTTTGTAAATCCAACAGGCATACATAAATTTCAACTATATTCTACCCTTATCAATCTACCACGTTCAAAGTAAGCAACTATATAAGGTTATTTAATGCATTGTGTGTTATCATGGAACATCTGTCACCCTAAGGCATCTCGCTGAGAAAGTTTGTAATTGGTATTATGCTTTGAGTAATCAATAAAGTGAAGTACAATGAAGCCTCTAGCCTTTACATCCAAGAATCTATTAGCTCCTATTTATCGGGTCGGGTTTTCTTGGGAATCGTTATTGCTTTGGAAGCTGAACCAGAACAGGGGTGGTTTCAAAGAGCAGAACAATAACTAGAATTCTTAGAATAGATCACTGGAGAGGGCAAAGATTGAAACAGTGTCCAAATACTGAGCCAATTAGTCAATAGGAAGGTTAGCGGGCAAATGGAAAGGTAAAACAGTAAACAATATCCTTATCCAAGTAAAATTCTTGGAAAATTGTTGTAATATCTGGAATAGTAATTTATGTGATTGGTTGGAGATATTAGACCTCGTAGATATTGGAATCTTTTTATAGGCATTTAACTAGATAGATCGTGTTCTATGTTTGGTTCGTGCTGTCTATTCAGGATTACCGTATTTGTGGGTAAAAGAGCCTGTTTCAGGTAACTATGGATTTAGAAGGAAGTTGCTGAATCTTGGTTGTACAAATATATTCTTGATTTTTATCAATATAATCCTTCGTATTTTTCATTGCTGTCGTAGAATACTTCAATTTTGAAACATCTGAAGTATAAAGCCAGTATAAAATCAAGTATAAAATCTAAAGAGTATAATTATGCAAATAACAAAAATTTCATAACCGGTAATCATTCAAATCATCGATTTCCCTTAAATTTACTCTGATTCTGAATACGTCTACTGCTCTTGATTGCATGTATAAAATCAACTGAAATATTTAAGTATATTCAAGCTTTGTTCAAGTATTCGTGTTAGTAGGCTATGTTTTATTGTAAATTGTATCTAAAACTCCACAAAAAGCATATTAAACGCTCATATTAGTTTTTGAAATTATGGTGAATTATTTTAAAAATTACATATTTTTATGTAAAATAATGGTCGGTTAAGCTGTTAGCGGTGGGGAAGAAAATTTGCTACTGAATTACTGATTACCATTCGATAGCATTCCTAAATTGAGTTTCTAACTCTCAGCACCGCTGAGCTTAGCTCTTAGCTCTTACTCTTAGCTCTTACTGACCTTTTTTCCAACAACTCGCATACCCATCAACACCAGATCAACACTTCACTGCCACCTATTCCTACTACATTGCTCGAACGGTACAATGTATTTACCCATCTGGAGCAACCTGCCACCGGCACATTACAGTGACATTTATTAAACCGAACATCTCCGCTTCGTACAAGCCTAAGGCAGGCAAAAAGCAGGGGCCGAAAAAAACCCCTCCCAACCAAGCCCGATCACGGCTGTGAACCGCACGGGCTTGATCTGTTCTGGCCATTGGCACTGGCTCGTAGCTCACCATTTCCCAGAAATACATCGTCATTAATATCAATTTCTTTGCCCAGTCCCAGGCTCTGTCAGGCCCAATGGTGCGTGCGTACAACGGTGGCCAAACAGAGGAAGGTAGGGAACTGTTTTTTAACGGCCTGTCACAACTACAACCCCTCAACGACGGCCGACGGATGCTGGATGTAACCAATTACACCGAATTTGAGAAGTGAGAATTAAATCTAATTTTTGGTGTACGATCTGTGTAACCAGCATTAGTGACCGGCTTGGCTGCTGCTGCCGGCTTGTCGACGCCGTGTCCGGCTGCTGCACGTTGAAGAGCCAACATGTGTACATGTGTGGAGAATTACAAATTAATTTACGAGCAACACATCACTTACGCAGCTCAATTTCCAGCAAACCAAAAAGGTTCCAACACACATTTCCTTAATTAAATTCTATCCTGCGGGATCGGAAGTGCGCGACAGCGCGATGCATGTGGGGAGTTTGCCATTCCCTTGAACGCTTGTTTAGATCTGCGTTCGTGTTTATTAGCCCGATTGTTGAGGCTGCCGCCTGCAGGAAGGTAAAGATCCTACCCGGGATACAGGAAATGTAGCACACTGTCAAGGTTTTCCACTCACCGCAAGAGAAATCGAGTCTGCACAAGCGATTGAGCGTTCAATCTGCATCGAAAGCATCAATGCGCACAATGCATCTGATAAGACCTATCTCCATCCAGACTGGTGCATTTGTACGCTTTCCACATTTTTTGTTAACCACGCAGACGCATTACCGTGACCCAACTTTAACCACGATCAAACAACGATCGCTTCCGCCTGCGAAGCAAAAGAGCCACCATTTTGGCCGATCCGGTTCGAAGGGCCAAAGTGTGGCGGCTCGTTATCTCCCTTTCCCTGTTTATTACCAGCACCAAGACCGGCTTTATTGCACATGTTTTACGGTGTTTTTCCAGTTTGCGATTATGATCGAACATTCCCCCTTTCGGTCGGAATCGAGTAGAAAGGGGGGGTCTAATGCTTCACGAGAGGCCGCTGCCGCTGGAGAAGAAATAAAAGATAAACGGTGTTTGATAATTTTCACCATTCCCCCTACGTCCACTGGTTGTCCCATTTTTTGCGGTGTTGTTGGGAACAAAGAACACTTTGCTGGAACGCGGAAAAGTGTGGTGGGGTTGGGAAATTGGCTGTTTCTTTTCGTTACCCTCCAACACAAAGACCCCACAACAGCGCCAATGGCCGAGTACCTGCGCGGTGCAATTAGATTTATGCGCTCGGTGCTGGGCCAGCCTTAATATTGACCAATAAATCACTACACGTCCGCTTGAGCGACGATCCTGGCGCTGACCAACGGCGGCGCGCATTACGCTCCCCTGGTGGGAGAGCGGGGATAATAAAGTGGTCGGAAAAACATAGGCTTTGTAGTGGCAATTAGAAAACAGGGCCACCCACAGGAAGCCGTGGCAAAGCTCTTCCACCTAGGCGTAGAAGTAACGATGCGTGCGGCTATGCCGAAATGACCACCTTTTAAAGTTGCAAGCGACCGACCGCGGTCGTATACTTCGTTTACCATTTGTTTTTTTTTTATTGGCCACCAATTCACCGCCGGATTGCCGGGAAAATAGCTTTTATTTCATGAAATTAATTTTAATACACCTGTTTACGCCCGAAGCTTCAGTTTTTTATGGAAGAGAGAGAGAGAGAGATAGAGCGAAACCACCCAGTGCGCTATAGATCAATCGCTGATATGTTGTGTTAAAGGCATTGAGATGTGAAAAGAAAATCAAAATCAGCAGCAAACTGACTTATCATCTTGTTCTTCTCTAATCAGTTTCGTAGCATCTCTCAGCATAATAAGTACGATTGCCGCTCGTTAGCCGCCAAAGTTGCCCAGAATTGTATTCTACAGTACTGGTAATCATAGAGAACTTCAATAAAAGAGAAAAACTCAATGTTTTGCTTCTTGAAGTAGAGGTCCTATTTTGCACTCCCCAATGCGTTTCATGCGTAAATATAAAGAAGCAGAACGATGAACAATTCAAAAATATATGGAGAACAGTCACCAATTCTTGGATTCTTGGAGTTAAATCATTAAAAATATAGCCCTTTCAAGTAAAAATGCAACTTAAATAAAGTGTTATTAGTTAATGTAAAAAAAATATGACTTAAGAAGAAAAACAATCAATACGTACTACAAAATGACGTAAAATACGTATAATAGCAACAGTATCAGGAATATCTACGATTCATTTCAATAAATCTGAAACCTTCTCATTCTTTATGACTGTTCTTGATATTCAAAATTAAACTTACCTTAACATAACACGCTGAGTTAAAGACAACTTTCCTATACAAGTTCTTCTACTTGAATTACTTTCTTTAGCCTTTCAGACCCTTCGCAAGAATAAGTGTTTTCCCCACACCATCAACACGGGTACAACTTTAACCTGATTAATTCATCTATCTAGGCATCCGTCCTTACCCACCACATCCCAACACTGGAACGCGCGTGCAAACTTCAAGTGTCAAAATCCTCATTTATTTCGACGGGTTTAGCCAACCCGACCCAAAACCCGGTGTGGTTCCCGCACACGTGTAGCACTTGCCGGCTCCGCCCGAGGAACAAGAAAAAAAAGCAAGCCAAAACCCCAACCATCCTCGTTAATTATTGACCGGAAAAGCAAACTAGCGTGAAAGACGTTCCCGCCAGCAGACCACCAGCGGACGGTGACGATGACGTCAAATGCGACATTGTGTAACACAACACCGCCCGTGGACTCAAGCAAGCACTCAGACGGGCCCCAGTCCCAGCTGGTGTGGTGGTGTAGACGCAAGCCAAAAACTTGCGAACCAACCCTCAAAAGCCGTAATTACAACTCGATGAATTATTAAAAACTTGCTTATAACTCATCATCATCATCATCATCGCTGGACACAGACTGGGATGGATAGCACCCGGCGGGTGAACCGCAAAACCTTTTCCCTCTGGTGCTGGAGGCGACCGACAGACCGATTCATGCATGTTTTGGTCCTTCGAACCGGATCGTGTGTATGCGGTTTTTGCGAAGCTTAATCTGCCAAATTTCTATCCATAGGTACCGAGGCAAAAAAACACTACCTTTACGCTGTGGTTACGAAACGTTGTCTCCATACCAAATACCGGTGCATTCCTGGAACAGGTCCCGCCCCTCAGTCTATTCCTTTTCTGGTCTATTTGAGGCCGGATATTAGAATGCAACTGCCAGCAAGCGCAACACATGAACGACTTCTCACGCGCTGCGAGAAGGAAAGAAAATTCTCCCCGGCGCAGACATTATTTATGACCTTTTGCTTGCGGGCTTTAGCCCGATAGTCCCGGTGCGGCCCGGTCGACCGGAACAATGGTTGTTTGCATTCGGTTGCATCCCACAAAGGCCGACCTGGCCGATGGGTTCCGCTTGCTTGATGCACTCGCGCGTGTAAACAACACGCAAACGCGACTGCGGTGGCGCCCGGACCGTTGCTCCGTGGGTTGGGAACGGGGTGGTCTGTTCCGGAAGACAACTTCCCGAGCCGTCCCGAGAGCTGAAACCCCCCCTCGAAAACGGAATGTTACTCTCGGAATGAACAAACATCGAAGAGGGTGAAGAGCAGAGGGCTAGAGTGGAAATAGGGACCGAGAAAGTGTTAAACAAATTGAGATGCTTCCGGGGCCCGGGCCCAAATCCGAGAATTGGAATAAGGTACTATGTTACAACAGAGCCTATACCTTCCAGGGGAACAACAATTTATATGATGGTCCCTAGGCAGGACAGTGAATAAGAGAGAGAGAGAGAGAGAGAGAAAGAGAGAGATCACGAGAAAGTAAATAACATAAATAAATAATCATAACACTGCTGCACACTAAGAATGCAATCCCTTTTCACCTTCCTCATTGCTGGGCGAGCTGAGCGCTGTGCCACGGTTCCGGGACAAAGCAGTCCATTTATCCCACTGGCTACGAACTGCAGGCGTAACATCACTCTGCCCGACGTCCTTTGTCGTTGCTAGGACGTCCTTAACTCAAAACTCATCTTCTGTAGCCTTCGCACGGTATGGCATCATCCCGAGAACCGTCCCGAGAGGCGATAAATTGGTCATCATTTCATCCGCCCGGCTTCACCTTAAGTGAATGATGTTTCGCAAATGGGTTTTTAATCTGCTTAACTCTGTGTGTGCGAGTGTGGACCGTTTGGACAAGAGCTATCACGGACCGACATTCAACAAGATACCTGTGCTGAACGGCGAGCTCCGATCGGACATCACGATTCAATGTCCTTTCTTGCAGAGCGGGCCCCATTCACGGGGATAGTAGAGCGCGTGGGGTAGGTAATCTCTTCACCTGATTGGAGCTAATTATACTTTACTACGGTGCAAATTGCAATCTGCCCTCGCGTTTGTCGGTGGAGATTTATTTGTATTAAACCCATGTCCGGCAACAGCGTCTTCCCCTTTCGTCGGGTAAAATCCTTTCCATTTTGCAGTGAAAGTACGCTTATCCTCTCCGCCGATAGGGTTTCGCACATTCATCACACAAAGGAAATGGACGTCCCGCATAACGTCCGCAAAGAAAGCGAAACGAAGAAATCATTTCATCATCTTTGGCCATAATCATTTCTAAAGGACCGTAATTAATGTCTCATCCGAGGTTCCGGTGACAGGGACACACTACTGCCTGTGCAGCAAAACGGCAAATAAATGTGCCCCTTTTTGAAGAAACCGGGGAGGTCAGCCCGGTCAGAAGATATTGAGTTATGACCCTCGACGCTAATTACGCTCAACGAAGGTGGAGATCATGCGACTTGCGCGAGTGCTTTCAATCAGTGGTGAGCAACCATTAAACGATGATGAATGTACTATTTTATGGTGTATTTTGCTTTTATTGCAGATTTTAGATTCAAATTTATGTCTAGGCTCTAAATCAATATTCATACAGACGACTAGAACCTGAGCAATAATCCGCTCTGAAATCTATGAAATTACACTGATCAAAACATTGTAAGCCACTATTTGAGCAGCAATGTGTATCAGGATATCATATAGCCTATGCTTCGTTTGAAAATATTTAAAAAATACGTCATTATAGGTCGTTGAAGCTCATAATGGTATAAAACTTTATATATTGTAGTTAAAAGACCTAATTGTTTGGAAGCTTGCTTCAAGTTTTACCTTCAATACTACTGTTTCAATCCCGAAAGTCTTATCCATCAATTGTATTCCAAATCAGAAATTTATCGATAAAAATGAATATGCCACAAGGTATCTTAGGTGATTATGATCTTACATGTGGAATTTCACGAAATTTCTTTAAAAAAGTTTTTAGTTGTATTTTTATATCCTTATATATTAAATGGCAAAAATATAGCCATAAATACGTAAATTATTGATAACGAGCGAAAAATTGGCAGGCTAGGAAAAAAATTAAGTCGAACCGTCAAACATTGATGCCTTATAGAGACGAAAATTGGGGACCTAGAGATCAATTATAGTGGCACCATGTGTATTTATAATTAATAGCTCCTGAGAACTTAACAAAATTGCTGCAGTTTTAACAATCCAATGCATCTGATCATCTCATTTCTTCAGCTTTGCCGACCACTGGCCTTAAACCGATTGGGAAACACAGAGCACGAGATCCTCCTTCAATATCTCCTGGGCGTGCTTAATTCGTCTCGCACAAAGATCTCTTCATTCAGGATCAGTCAAACCGGTGATCGATCAAACTGCCTAGAACCTCAGTTTAAATATATCTCCTTTTTCCCTTAACTTACCCCTCCAAAAACAAACCTCCAGAACTGTACATTGGACAGTTACACGAACGGCACGATTATCGCACGTGAGCACGGTATCAATTTCTCTCCGCACCTAGCATCAACCACCCAAAACCCGAAACCCCATTATGGTCATGGCCGAATCGTGACGAAAACATTGGTCCCTCTTCCTCCCCATCCGTCCCACACACATACACACGGGTCACATTCGACAAAAACACGGCTCACGAGAGAAGCCGCAAAGGAAAACCGAGGGGGTAGGAACTCCGTTGAATTTTGCGGCTTAGTGGCAAATAATAATTCGAACCATGCTTCTCAATTCCATTCCGGGTGTACTCCGCCACCGGGTGTACTCCGCTGTCCGACATCCCCAAGGCATTGTTATGTTGTGCCCGGTGCCTGGTTTGGATCATCGTCGTCGACGTACACATTGGGATAGGCCTGGTACTGTAAGCTGCCAGTGGTGGTTGGCGAGTGCCCGCGCCCGCCAGAGGAGTGGCATGTTTTGAACTCGGCCGTGCACATTTCTGATTTCTCGCACGGCCTGAACTGATCAAGCATGCAAAAGGTGTGCACCAACCAACCCGCCCCAGTGTCGCTCCGTACTGGGGGTGGGTGAGATATCTGTGTGCACCGTCGATCGAAATGTGTTTTGTTTGTTCCCTGGTGCTGCGCATTAGATCGGTAGCTGGTTTGTTTTGAGAGTGTTTTTTTTTTAAATAAGCATTGCCGCATTTATTAGCTCCTCGCTTCCAACCGATACTCTAGGTAGATTACAACGGGATCTGCCTTGTGAGTTGTTGTTTTGCTTCCCTAATCCGGTACTGAGTGTTCAGTTTGGATATGCCGTTAACATCACTGTTGGATTGGTTGTGTAATGGGACAAGAGATTTGAGATGGAGATAAGATTTAAATATTTGTTCTAGCTTTCTTATAACTGCTGTTTTTAGCAAGATGAATGTGATGATCATATTGAATTTGGTTCACTCGATTATATTCATTAAAATCTTTGTTTGTGCTCTTTAAATTTCCAACATGATCAGGTATAAGAGGACCAGTCACAACAATATTTCAGAATGTCTTATATTCGTATATTCGTATCTCTAAAATCCCCGGTACTTTCAAACATCTTAAATTGATCCTAAGAATAGGTTCTGTGTTTTAAACACTATGTGTAAAGTTTCTTCATATTTTTATTTTAAATTTCAATTTCAATATAATTCCAAAGCATCGTGAAAAACTAAGCCTATTTTTAGCTAAGAAGACTTGACTTCAAATTGTGGAATTTAGAGAGAAGATAGTAGGTAGGAACGACGGGATGATAAGCAGAGGTTATAATCAAAGACGTGTGATGTGGCCTTTAACAAACGACTAGTTCACAGTAAACGATATCTGGGTCTTATGACATTGCAACACATTAGAACGAAGGGCCCGAGAAGGACAACCTAATATCTTTCCTCGTAACATGGAAGTGCATAAGAACTGACCACATGGAGTATGCAGGCGATTACCGAGCCGTATAACAAAGGAGACCTGACCAGTAGGCAGAACATCTTTTTGAGGCATAGAGGATCCATAAAATCACAGGAAACACGCTTCAACTAAGAACTGTTTTACTTTTAAAGATAAAAATAACGTATGTTTAATTTGCGGAATGAAAGCTTTTGCTTTTAATAAGGATTGTAAATTTAAAGATACAAATTCGTAAATATGTACTGTATTGAGGTAAAACTATATATCCACCGCGCTATTTTCACCTTCAGAATTTTGACAAATTAGGGTTAGGGTCTTTCGAAGCCATTTTCCGACCATCTTCTCTCCTAGGTCCTCTTTTGGTCAAGATTCACATTCAAATGTCACATCAAGCGTACAGTACCTCGACGTCGAGTTGATGATACTTTGTATATTAGTTTCTAGGTACTAGATTTCTAGGTTGATTAGATTCTCCACATTTAGAACATCAAGTTCCTCCTTTAAATCCCTTGTTTTGATGCATGATTCTTGCATGATGCATGATTCTACAAGCAGATCAACAAAAAAAACTAAAGGCCAATTATCGAGTATTCTATATTCAGATGATTCGAAGGCTCACTTGTACTACATTAAATGTACAGTTTGAAGTCAGAAAAGGTCTAGCTCTATATCGTGTGCATGTTCAAACTAATCGAACATCTTCATGAAGTGATCAGTTGATCGCAACTGATGTGTGTGTGTGTTCTCCGTATCTTTCCCCTTCCAATTTGAGCCCTTCCAACAAAAGGCACAACAAAACCAGTACAACACCGAAACCGGCAAAAACACAAACCCACCCACCCCGGATTCCCGATGCGCGCAACCGAGCTCAATCAGCTGTGGCCGAGCGTGAAGATCTGGCCCGCGGCGCATCAACAAGAGAGAAAATAAATGGTGCCGAACCGGGTAAGCCCCGCTAGTGTTTCAGAACTTCTGAGCCGGAAAATTGTGGCACCTCGCCGAATCACCGGCGTTCGACAATGAAAACGCAACGGCAAATAAAAAAAAACCCTTCCACGAAAAGACAAAAAGTGCAATCGACAAAAGCTTGGAAGACAAAAGAGAAATGACTGACTTGCTCAAGGGTTCTCGGGCCGTTTGAAACAATTACGCTCCCCGCCCGGGTGGCCTTCGAATATGGGGGTTATGGGGTTTGGAGGAGGGTCGTTCCACGCGTTGTTCAGGGAAACTCAATCGAGCGGGAATTCTTCTTTCTTCTTGATCGCGGTAACACACTTTTTTCCCAGGCGCGTGTGTCTCACGGCACCACAGCGTCAGGGCGCTATGTCAGCTGACCGAGGCGGATCGAATGGCGAAGTTCCAGTTGTTCTTTTGCCGCCCGCTGGCCGATTTAATCGATCCGGAAAGTTAATCGGGTGTTCCGGGGTGTACCAGAATTTGCCGAGGGTCTCGAAAGTGCGCCCCATTTCCGACCCGATCCGGTTCACTAGCCCACTCAGGTGTGGAGGGACCGTCGTTTGGAGGGGGGGAATCTATTCTGTCACCTTCGTCGATGTTTCCCCCTACTACTTCCTACACTTTTGCGAGCGACCAACAATGGGTGTAATTATTTTTACTTTCGACAATTATCGGTTTGTTGTTTGTTACTCGGCGCTGCTTGCCGTCTTTCGGCTTTCCGTATTTTCTGAAGCCAAAGCACACGCTTGCGGCCCAAGAGAAAGGAGTCCACTGTCAGCTGTCAAACGCGCGTTTCGCCCGTGTTTCGGGAGCATTTGTGACAGACGCAGCACGCCTACTAAGAACCATTGTCGTACGTCACGGTTCAGTTGTTGCCACAGTAAAAATATAAATCTCTTCACACAGACCGAAACTGGCCAGCACCTTCGGAGCGGGTACCCGTTGTTACACAACCCTTGATGGGTTTGCTTTTTATGTTTAACTACTTTAAATAATTTCTTTAACGTCAAAATAAAGGTTGGACTTGGACTTTGCACCCAAAAACGAAACGGTTCCCACTGAACCGAAAGAGGGGCCGATTTTGGAACGATTAGTAAACTGTCTTCAAAGAGACAAGCCTCCAACACGACGGCCCAAAGGGGTTGTGCGAATAACGTTTTCGACCAAAACAGGCAAAACAGGAAGCAACCCGTTTCTGTACCCTTCCGGTACAGTGAGCTTCATCGTCCCTTTTGCCATCCCGTGCGCAATCCCGTAACGACAAGACACTCCGGGGATCACACTTACTTGTATCGGTTTCGTGCAACGCGTCACAAAGGAGTCACTTGGTCGCTCTGCACACTGCTGGAAATCATCATTTGCGTAGGGGATTCGGGTGATACCAACGATTATGAATCGGCCTAATTGAATCGACGAGTTAGAGAAAAGAAGAAGAGGGGGATTTTTTCTTTTAGAAACCAGTTCAGTGCAAGATGGTTGGTAGAGATGGAACAAGATCATTTACTAATGACTTCAAAGGGCTCAAGAAAGCTCGGGATATCTTCCAATTTTTAGTTCTAAAAAGTATGTGATCATCGTCATTAGGGGTATACTGTTTCAATCTTGTTTGATTCAGGCTGTCGTTAGTGCTGATGGTGGTTTTTTTGAATGAATCGTTTTAATAACATCTTAAAATATCCTCTGTACAACTTTTTTACAACTCATAACGAAATATTTTTGAAAAAATAAACAGTTTTCTTCAGAAAATAGAGATCTGACAAATTTCGCTTGAACAGGATTTACCTTTTTTTGGCTTGTTATTAATATTATTTGACATAAAAGTTTAAATTATCTTAGTCTAATTACATTAAAATCGATTATTTCTCTTTACGTTGTTTATAATTTAAATTTTAAGTACAAAAAACCCAATTAGATGGAATTTTAAGATATAAAAACATTTTACTATCATACTTGTATTCTTACGAACACGAGTTCGTTTGGGATTGCATTTTAAGGAGATAAATTTTTAACTGATTCCAATCTTATTTAACAATTTCAGCTCATTACTATCAGGTTCGAAGGACCATTACAGTGTTCCCTGCATTATCTCGAAATTATTATAGCCTTTTAACGATTTTTTGTGCTGTGTTGACAAACTGGCACTTATTATTTGTTATGCCATTTTCGCTATTGACTCCTGTTTTAAGGGCAGCTTCAATTAAAAATATTTTTTTTATATTCCAATCAATTGAACTGAATTCTAGTTTCCTGCTTTACAGAAGGCTGAACAAAAAAATCATTTAAAAGAAGTTGCGTAAATGTTTAAATATGCTTTTACGATGCAATTGCCTTAGACAAGGAGACATTTATTAATCCGATTTGATTGATTGATTTCCTTAATGTCTATATTTAAAGTATTAATATTGCACTAATAATTTAAAGAAACAAAAACAGTTTATGTCACACATTTGCTATACCTTACAAAGTGTAGGATGTAAGATATAACAGTCGAGCAAAGCTTGTTGAAATAATGAACACAAGAACAAAAACCTTGAGCAGTAATGTTTTGTTCTATTTATTTTTGCATATGTTAAACCTTTTGTTTACAATAAACAGTATCGCTCGAAAGATCAACACCAATATCATGTAAATCATCGTTCTATTCGTTTACAAAACCTTCCCTCCAGCCGCTCCTTCTCAACCCGTCCATAGATTATGCAATCTATGGCCCCGTATGAGCTGACAGCAATTAATTCATTCGAGAAAGAATTAAATGCAAATTAAAATTCATATTAACGCCTGCTTTTTAGTCTGACTTGATGATGTTGTTATTGTTGCTTTCTATCTCTCTCTCTCTCTCTCTCTCTCTCTCTCCTTTTCTTTCCCCTATTTGCGAATGCACATCGCACAACGCCTCGCTCAGTCTGATCTCATCAACTTTCTGCGTCTCGTGTTGGTGGCTGTTTTGCTGTTGTTTGTTGCTGCTGCTGTGCTTCTAAAAGGCGAGTTTCCATTTGCAGAAAGTAATCACACACCGTTGGCGAATAAACACGCTTCAAAACAGCAGAAACACACACACACGCGCTAGAACCGATCTCCCCTAGACAGGCAGGTTGGGGGCGGGGTGGATTAGAATGAAGTACTTTGTACGGTCGACTGCAGCAGGTTGCAGCAGCGGTTCGCAAGTAAATCAATTCCAGCTACGTACGTCATCGGGCTGTGGGCCACATGTTCGCTTGGCACTCCCGCCCTTCCCCCGGAGAACCTGTTTTGTCACACCCGAGGGTGTTATAGTGGGAGAGTAGACGGACGGGGTTGTAATTATCATAAGACAAAAGTAAGCCAATCTCCATATTTCAAACCCGACTCCGACAACACCGAGCTCCGAGCCCTAGCCCCGTCCGCAGCTGCCCTACCGAGTCGTTGTTATTAACAGATAAGAAGTAGCAATCTTTCCCTATGGACGTTTCGTATGCTCTTTACATTCTCCTCCTCTTCGCATGCAATCAACCCAATAGGGATTGATTAAAGGGAAGTTAGCAGCAGCAGCAGCAGCAGCAACAAGTGAGACATTTATTAAATCATCGTTCGTGTGAAGCATGTGGCCGCCTGAGCAGTTGATAGTGGACTCGTTTTTCGTACGATTGGTAAGATGCGTTTACATCTTTAGAGGCCTCTCGATCGTCCCCTCAAGCAAGCACGTGCCGAGCAATGATCGTCGTTTGCACTGCGATACACTGCAATGTGCTTCAGTTCAGCTGGGCTGGGATTCATACATTGTTGCGTGGCGAGAAATTGGTGATGATCGTTAAGACGACTCTGGTCTGGTTCTATTACATACAGCTACGCGATAATCATTATCAATCCCGTGCCCACCGGCAACTAATTACTTATGTATTCCTCCTTCAAAACGTCCCGGTTGGGGAGGGTCGTACGGGCGGGTATGGGTTTTCGAAATGAAAAATTGTCTACGAACTGTGGGGCACCATGTTTGCAGATGCAAATTGTCGTCTGATAGTGGTGGCAAGCGTACATACACGATTAGGTTGCTCCCATGCAGGGTTCGTTATGTTCAAAAGAGGTACGGAATAGTTTTTTCGGATGAGCTTTCGTTAATTTTTTTTTGTAATAGTTTAGAACAGTGAATAAAACGTTCCTTTTTTAAAGTTCTATAAATTCTTTGTTCAAAGCACATTGAAAAAATCAAGCCAGAAAAAGATTAGAAATTGTTTCAAAGGTCAAACTTACAAGGAAGAGTTTCTGGTTGATGAAACATAAACAAACCCCTGAAAGAGATATTGAAAATAAAATTAATCTTTAATATCCAAAATCCATCTTACATATTTCATTACACTTTTAAACTGAACATTTTAAACTTTATTACTGTCTGGTGTTTTATATCGCGTGGTTCATAAACAATGAGATAAGTACAAAAATAAATACAAATACAAATCATGACACTTTCACAAGTAAAATACCATACTTTCTTTCGTTATCTTTATTACAGGGTTTTCGAGGATTATATAGACATGTTCAGCGAGTTGTAGATTCGTTCAGGCATATAATAGACACTTTCGTACCCCTTGGACTGCAAGTTGGATCATTCTCATCAGAAGGTAAACAAACGGTTTTCGAAAAAATATGCTTTTTTCAACTAATTTATGTATTAAACAGCTTGGAGAATGATTATTAGCTACTTTTAGGACTTTTAAGAATGAAAAATTGAACCCTGCGGCACAGTGTGTAAACAAAACAAATGACAGCTCTACAGAATCGCTGATCATGTCTACGTCTAATTCATGTCTAATTCTTTCTCTTTTTTAAACTGTTCAGTCTTACCCTTGTAGATACCCTCTAATCTCCATCTACAGTATTGAAGTTTTATTTGCTATGTTCAAACTACTTTGAATATGTATAATATGCTTTAACTTACGATTCTTCTTTCAACTTGTGGTTTTACAGTTATCAACTCAATGGGTGACAAAGATGTGAATAATTAACACATCGTAATTGATTACTTTATTTTGATAATTCAATAATCGACATGAAGTTTAACAATGCAAATGTTAATATTACAATTTTTCATTACGACAACCCATTGTAACAAAAAGGCATCCATAATTGTTAAGGAATCCATGTTTTTCTTCTTTTATTTTTATTTTTTTGCTAGATCAAAACTAGTTTAGTTAGGCTTAGTTTTTCATGAATTATTTTGTTTATTTGTTAGTGTTTAATTAGTTTTAAGTTTGTTCTATTTAGCCTTGATGGCGGATATTGAATTAATAAATGAAATGAAATGAAACGAAATAATAATACAAAACTAAAGCAACGAACCCTGCAATAATTTCGCATGCATTAGTGAGTGGTTTATAATGATGCCAAATAAGTTCCATAGACCATTGGATGGCTTCTGATTCCTATTTATCATGCAAAATCAGTGTGCTACTGATCAATGGTAAACTAGAAGGCAGATAATCGATTGCATATGTAATCGATGTGTAATTAAGTTAGTAAAAACTGATTACTGGTGTAAAACACTGCTCTCTATAGTGTAATCAAAGCGTAAAATAGTGAATCAATGAATCATTACAACACGCAAAAATAAATACATCTCAATCCACAGTTACAGCTTATGGTGCAAACATTTTTGCATCGCAGAAGAAAAAAAAAGTATATAAATATGGTGCCACATAAAATGTGAAATAAATTTGCTTTATTTATGTTATGCAAACAAACCGCGCCAAGTGCGCGCGTGCTCATCCCGCAGTCTCGCGGTGCAACAATGTCCGTTTGAGTGGATGTTTGTGTCTGTGTGCAAGAGTGTTGCTGTTGTTGTTTTGCGATGCATCGTTGCACCCGTTCCGGGCACTTCCTGGTTTTGTTAGAAGCAGACACTCGAACCGGCCGAGACAGCCTCAGGGCAGGGGAGGGGAGGGGTGCCGTTTGTTTACTATAAAATCCATTTTTATGACAACATACAACGCCAAACGGATTCAGTTGTTAGCGTCGATTTATTTACCACGCTCGTGCCATAGGTGGGAGGGAGAGGGGGGGGATTGTTGGGAGGAAAAGGGTTACGGCCTTCCCATTCCCGTACGTGGAATGTCATCCCTGAGCGGCCTATTGCTCCCTGCTCTCCCTGGTGCTACATCGCATCATAAATCTATTTGCAATGAAATGAAACGTCTGCTTCCTGCGGGTGTGTGTTTGTGTGTGTGTTTGGAACGCAAAATATTTCACTATTTAGAATTGTGCTCAAAGACTTTGAGACTGCTGTTCGGTGGCAAGGGAGAGGGTTGACACCAGCGACACAGGGAGAGATGGGGGAGATAGTAAAAACAGAAACAGACACAAATCACGAATCCCAATCGAAACAGCGCAGAGAATGCCTGGAGCACCACACCGACATGTGCGCAAATTTATGGATCTCTTCGTTTTCTAATTCCAAGTTCATCGATTTGCCTGTGCTGTGTGTTTGCACACGAGGCAATAAAGGTAAATGATGGGCACGAGTTGTTGATTCCATCACCTGCAGCGTTTGTTTTACGAAGAGAAGCATATTTATTGTTATAAAAGATAGGGACAGAAAAATTTACATTTTGAATGATTATCAACATTTATTGACTTTTAAATAAAATTAGGTGAATTGAATCATTTGTTATTTTTTAATAAAATATTCTTAATCTTTTTTGCTTTTTGGTCAATAATTCAAGTACAACTTAAAACTACATGTAAAGATGCAAAAAGATGTAACCAGAACGTGCAAAATGTTGGAGCGATATATTTATTCATATTGATATTCTAGCAAACGCTCAACAAATAAATTAAATTCGTAACAATATTCCAATTAGATAAAGAGACAAAAATAATAAAAAAGAGGTAAACATTTAAATAAATCGTTTTTCAAAATATGTTACAAAAAGCATTCTCCCTGTAGAGCCATCAGCTCTATTTCCAGTTGCTTGCGTGCCGTCAATCAAGTCCGTTCATACATTTACTCATTTTACCACTGCTTTCAACCGTTTCAGCCCACTGTGACCACCGTCTCCGTCATCAGTGAGGTCAAATCAAAAATACAGAAAAAAAGAAGCACCACAGCACGTAAATCCACCAAATAGAACAATAGAGTCACCCTCGGTGGTGATTTAAGGAATCAAATCCGAAAGCCTACCCCCCAACACACGATACCGGCAACCGTGACCGGCGTGCAGCTTTAGCTCACAATGATAATAATAATAATGTCGTTCGAAGGCCGGTGGTCAACGAAAAAAAAGGCAGCCTAACTAAAACACGCTATCCAACCCGTCGTTTGCACGGCTATTCGCGGATGGAACGATTATTTTTTCGGTGAAGAATGGAGATCATAAATCAAGCGTGAGATTAGAGCCAGCACGACGTCGAAAGGGAATTGTTATACAATGTTGGATGGTTGCTGTTCTAGTTTTTTGAAGGTTTTTTTAAATTTAAGGGAGAGATTTTGATAATATTGACTTACAGATCTGTGGCTTGTATCAGGCTAATATTAATTATATCTTAGTTGAAACGACTTAGTGTAACGACTCATTTAACTTGAAAGGGATTGAGTCTTGAAAGAATAATCAAAATGTATTCCACGCCGAGCGAAGATGATCGCACTTGATCAATATTGTCTCAACGCCACGATCAACTCCACACCTTTAGTAATAACACTCCACTCCGTTGCAAAACAATCATCAACAGCTATTTACCCAACCGCGTTAGTGCGTCCTCCTACCTAAGCTTATTTTGCATATTCTAACACACAACAACGATACGCGCCCGGTTCTGTTTACCTCTCGCAACAGATTACTGCCCCACACACACACACACACACACACACACACACACACACACATAAAGCTCTAATTGAAAAGACACCGCGTAATGCCACGGCCATGGCCCAGGCCTCCACTTGCGGTGTTTCTTGCTGTTTTTATTACCCAGCCCACTGGTGACACCGGCGGCGTCTGACATGGTGTGCATTCGATAACCTTCCCCACCGTCCCGGGTGCAAAGCGGCTTGGTTTAACAAATTTACAAAAACAAAAAAGCCACCCCGAATGACAACAAACAGTAATAGTTCCGCACATAAACATTCCCTTCTTTTGGAAACCTGTGCCGCAAATTTAATGACAACCCGGCGCTCAAGTCACTCGGTGCATCAGCATCATCCCTTACAGCGCATCTACATTGTTGGGTGGGTTGTGGTTGCAAGTTGCAGATGCAAAGTTTGAAAAATATATGCACCCGGATTGCGCGCCCAGAGCCACATTAGAACCATTGGCGTTGATTTCAATTGAAGCGCTGGTGGTGCGTGGGAGTTTGATGGTGGCATCGTTAAATGTTGCATCGTTTAGCGGGTGCTGGGTGGTTCGGTTTGCCGACTAGCAGTAGTGCCAGCTCTGCACATATTGCAGTTTATAGCATGCGAAATGACTCGCCCGCTTGCTAGCTTGAAGGTGTTAAGTAGATAGTTTATGTGCTTACAGTGAGGCTCAAAAAAAGACAGTACGCAGTAAAGATAAATGGGATATATTTCTATTAAGGGGCATTTTAAATTATAGTAACTAAAAGTGTAATAAAAAAGCGTCGAAGCAACCCAAAGCAAAATTTCCTTGTATGAATATTTATTTATCGATGAACTAACAATATTTTTAGTCTTTGCAATAATTTACTCTTACTTTTATGCAAATTTAGGATATTACGAATATATTTATTACCTCAACTCTATTTAAGCCGAACCATTTTGTAATTGAAATTAATCAAGAATGTAAGATTTTTTTGGTAAGTTGTTAAGGATAAAAACCGTAAATGTAAGTATTATTTCAGATCATTACGAATAGTTATGAATAGTTCTCAGCTGCTTTTTTAATTGATGTTTCCGATTTATTTGGATTATCTTATTTACTTATTTATTTTTACTTGGAGAACTAAAGGAAAATGTCGTTTTTACTCATTTTTAATATAAAGTAAAATCCTTGCCCAAGAAGTTATTATTAGTAATAGAAGAAGAGATTTACACCGTTTTCGAACCCAAATAAACAATGTTTAAATACTTTTGAACATTACTCAGCTCTAAGTACACATTTGACGCCCAGCTGAAATACTGATGCCTGTCTGAGCTTCGTTAAATCATAACTAAACCTAAGTTGATCTGTTTGCTTCAAGGACTTTAGTCTTTTGTTTGTGTCTTCTTTTACAAAATTATTTATAATTTAATTAACAATAATTTATCTCGATATCTTTAAAATTAATCACTGACTGTGTGATAAGGACAAAATCTATTGAAATAAAGTTTCAAACGGGTAATATAAACGTACGTTAATATTGGGGGAAGCGAATGTTTAGTTGCGATTGAACAATGTTCAGGGAGGCATCAGAATTTCAGTTGGGCGTCAATTGTTTACTTATAGTTGAACAATATTTAAAAGCAGCTTAACATTGGGCTCGGAAATGGTGTATTTGGGAAACAAGCATGTCCAATGTATGTTTTAAAATTATAAACTGAGTAAGTAATGGGTTCGAAATTTCTTTTGCTCATTAATTAGTTCCTTTTCTTTCATTCATTGCTGAAGTTTTAATTTGACCTTGGCATAGTATTTAACAGTGGGAAAAATCAACTGTGGGAATATTAAAGTAGTAATTATTACCTAATTTGATTTTTGTAAGAAACATAGTTAATTTTTATACTATATTGGTGGATTTATAGCATTTTTTATACTGATGGATGCGTTGAACGTACAATTATTTGACACTTTGGAATCATGAGGATAATGGTCAATTATTTGTGTGTGTTTTTTTGTGACAAGACGGTTATTTTTGATAACAGTAGTAATCTATTTTCTATGTATGATCTTAAACTTTGCTTCTATTTTGATAAAACGTATATTTGAGAACGTGACTTTTAGTTTTATTTCATCCATCACTGTACTTGAAATTGAGAGGCGTACCAAACGATCAAAACTAAACAAGAAACAAGCTATCCTTATATTTGCTTCCCCGGTCATCCTTGCCACTTTGCACCGGCATGCATAACCATCTATTGCTTCGATTGAAATGCATCTAAATAGTGTCCTGCTCCCCATTTCAAACACCCATCCAACCGCCACCGCTGGAAACCGCATCGTGCATGGGAATTTATTTTTCAAGAAGCAGAAGCACGGCACAAACAACACATAAGAGCACTGTTCCCCACTGCCAGTGCAAACATTTATTATTTGCCACTTTGCAAACCCCCCATGGCACGATCGTCCAAATGGAGCGTTACTCCCGGGTGCCGGGCGCCGGTTTTTATACCCGGAACCACTATTTTCGAAAAACCACTGTTAACGATCACACTGAACAGCACTTGCTGCATCTTAGCTGCAATTTTCATTTTCGGACCCAGCTGGCAGCTGGGGGCAATGGTTGTATGCGTTTATGTGAATGCATTTTAGTGATGCGCCACCCTCCACGCCGGTGCGCTAAACACTGAAACGCATCAAAAACTGCCGCACGGTCTTCTGATGGTGCTGATGATGATGATGACTGGTGATGGTGGCCGGTGCGGGTACAGCGAGGCGACAAAAACTCCTTCGCAAAACGCTTCTGTGCGCGAGTGCATTTTATGTGCGGAATGTTTTATTCATATACAAAACGGGGTCCCGTGGTTTCTGAGGCGTTTCACTGGTTTTTGGTTTGGTGTTTTGCTTCCCATTTTTTGTTGCTTTTGTTGCTTTATTACTTGTTACTCTTTGTTCCAGCAGTGCGTTTGGGTGCATCATCAGTTTGATTTTATGGTATGTTCGTATTTTGTTTAATGTTTTTTTTATTCTTCACCATGCGTGAATATTACATCAACAAAATGCATTTTTTCTGTTCTCTTACCTTTCAATTGGTCAGTGAATTGAATAGAGAGAGTATTTTTGTACTTTTTAATGTGTTGTTATTTGGCTGAAACTTACCTGAATCATGTTTGCATTATTTATATTACACTCAATTAAAATACTCCAAAGCTTGTGTTATCATCTTAAATCAATCAGTTTTACTTACTAAACTTTTGAAAATAATAATTCTTCTAAAAGAATTTAACATTCCCTCACACTCCCCACAAACATAGAAAGTATTTTTTCTATTGCTATAACCTCTGTTCATGTCAATTCAAGACACGAAGAAACCTCATAAAAGCGTCTAAACGAATCAACCCAAAATTAAGCTACATTGCCTGTACAGGGCCATGCTCCGGGCTAGAAAACATGCGGAAAAACAACTCCGCCCGTATCATTTCCCAACGTGTCCAGGATATCCAGAGTCGGGAAATGAATAAAAAACAAAACTTCCAAATCTTTCAGAAAGAAGCAAAAAAAAAGAAGAATACTCAAACTACTTGGCGCGTGCGGTTCCCGTCCCAACAAAAAAAAGCGGACAAGCACGGACCGGAAAGGACGAAGGAAAATTTAATATGTTTCACCTCATTAACGCCTGCCTGTCATTGTTGTTATTCGTAATTCAATTTATGTTTTTGTTCAATTTTTTCTCCATTTGCAAAGTGATGGTAAGTATATAGAAGCAGCAAAAAAAAAAACATGGAAATGGAACAAAGTTCCATCGATTGCCTTGCCTGCGATGATCCGACGACCCACCCGGAAGTTCGTTTCGATTTACATACACTTTAAGGTTTTCGAGAGCGTGAGAGACAAAACCATAGCTACGGGAAGGGAAACGAATGGGAAACATTTGAGTGAGAAAAAAAAATGTCAGGAAACACTTAGCAAGATGCCCACAACCTTCCATCCATTTGTAAAGCTAGCCAACCTTATCGGTACTGTGCGGAATAAATTGGCGCAAAAGTCGCTACTGTCGCATTTTGGAGGGCATTGTGTTTTCGCTTGCTTTCTGACGGTTTTAGGTAGAGAAAAGGAACGGTCAATCACTTATTATTTTACGAATTGACATGTGACATGGAGTGAAACATTAAGATAATGTTGGGTAGTACAAAAAATCGGCAGAAGTGTTCAATTTGATATGAATTGTTGAATTTTTCATGAAATGCGCATTCAAATTTAGAGAAAAAATACAAATTTAACCCGCAGATTTTGAAACGTAATACATAAGCTTAATTTATAGAAAAAAATATTTTATTATTATGTCTTAGAAAACTTATTTCATAAGATATCAAAATAAAATAAAACCTGGTTATTACGTTATCGACAATGTTAATATTTGAGATTAATTTATAGTTAGATTATACCTTGGTTTTTACCTATCTTACCTATTACGTTTAACACTACTTTGTTCGCGATCTATTGAGTCATACTAGTGTTGAAATTTATAATAAATTATAATTATTATAATTTATAATAAATAAGTTTGTAAGTTATACTGTACCCATATCGTTCCTAGATCTGATATTGAACCTATGTATATCCTGGAGCATACAGCTGACCCATATTAGTCCTGGTAGTTATAGTGTGCTGGTAAAAGTCCTGGAAGTGATACTGAACTTGCATAATGTTCAAACTAACTTTTACTGGAACTCTACAGAGATTCCATAACGGTCTTAACTGATGTGCTGTCTAGAGCGCACTGATGACTCCGTTTCGACTCCGTTTATTGTTAGTACGATTCTGACTCCTGCAAAACCGGAACCTGTAGTTTCACCTGGCGTCGACCGGATGAAGTCGGACTCGTCCGGAATCAGAGGCAGCCGGAATCAGAATCAAACTGGAGTCAGAGTAGCTCGGAGTAGACTATAGTCGCCCGGAGACGCTCAGTGTTGGCATTTCATTTTGTTTAGTTGTCTTCGTCTTTTGATTTACGCATGCACTTTGTAAACAGATGGCAGCATTGACTGACCCCGGACAACTCCTGACGACTTCGGACGACTCCTGACGGCTTGTCGTACCTACTTTCCGGGGTCGGTCCCGAAATTTTCCCAAAAAAGTTCAAAATCATCCTAAATAAATTTTTTTCTAGGGGTTTAGCTTCAGCATTATTTTAAAAGGAGGTTTTAGAAAAGCAAATCAAAAGTGTGGAATTATGTATAAGAGATTCTACTCCCACTTAGATAAGCCATAAAATAACGAAAGTAGTTAGAGTTGTTATTGTAACTGTTACCAATAAAATTAAAAAGCAATAATGTCCAATAGTGAAACGTTTAATTGCAATCCATTAAACATTACATTTTCATATCTTCGAGCGATGACCCTACTGCATTGTGCTTTTTTTGTTTCTTTTCTTACTACTTAATGCTCTATCTCTCTGTGGCTCTACTGACTTAGCATTAATTCGCACCCATACGCACCACCATGCACGCCACCCGCTGGAATGAATCGAAATAATCGCTGCATATTTTGTGCTGCTCAAGGCACCCAGCCTGCAACCCGGTCCGTCCATCAGGTGGACCCTTATCAAAATCTTCAGCGCACCGCCAAGGTCTCTGATTATGCAAATTGTCAGCCCTGCGCAGCCCATCCGGAGCATCGCTCCACATTGAAATCAAACGCTTCACTGGCCGGTTGGTGGGCCGGGTGCTGGCGGCAAGCAGCCCCATCCGCCCAAGTATCAAGGGAAGCGCTTGGTTAACCTTCACGGCGCAATGGAATCGGCGCAAATCGCGTTGAAATCGTTACTTTACACTCCGTTTTTTTGTTATGGCTGTGTTGTGTTTCGTTTTGTTACAAACCGCTCACAGAGCGATTTGTACGCATGAGGTTTTAGCATTTTCTACCCCTCAGCCTATTTTTTTTCTCAGTTTCAGACCAATGAAACCAATGAAAAACGGCCACCAAAACAGGGCCCGGCATGGAAAACCGCACTGGCAGTTTGGTGGGGCACACAATCACAATAATAAAAAATACGTTTTAACCACACGGTATAGGGCGAAGAGCTCAGCCGGCCGGCCGGCCGGGCTGGCTGACCAAGGGCCAGACCTCGCACGGGGATGAGACCCTCTCGCTCCACGCCCGTTGTCCCCTCTCGCTACTGCTTCCGATCTGCCGTACACCCTCATAAATCTCAATTTAACGGTCTTGGCATTCATTAAAGCGCAGAGTAAAAACAAAACAACTACCAGCAGCAGCAGCGGACGGTGCAATACATTAGTCAGCAAGAAGCCGGTGTAGTAGCTGGGGTGAAAATGAAACAACAACATCCATAAAAAAAAACCCCAAACAGAAAAGACAAAACAGACTTTCCAACCGTGGCTCAGCGAACCAGCACGGCCCACGGCAGCGGGCTGCATAAAGCACGACCGCAAAACGGCATAACACAGCTCATAAACCAACTCGGCTTGATGCGAGATCGATCTCGGGAATTAGATAATATGACAACGCCGGAGCCGGAGCTTTACGGGCGAAAGAGCCCCACTGCCAACGCCAGGCGAAGTGAAGTAGAAGTGAGAAAAAGGCTGTACACACAATCAGCACAATCGTAACAAACGAAAGAGAAACAAATGATAAAGGCATCAGCATCAGCGTGCATCTGAAGCCAGGCAGGCTGGAAAGCAAAAAAAGGCAGATAGGGAAGACTGCAAAACAGTATAAAGATAAACAAAACAACGCAACAGGGGGAGCAGCAACAAAAAAAGTCACGCTCAACAAGAAGATTAAAATATCAGCGAAACAAAACCGTTTGTGGCCCGCGATGTGATGGAGGCCAGTATGAAGAGAGAGAAAAAAACGACTAAAAGTGCCAAATGAGAAGAGGGAAGGCAGGGAAGGAAATAAGGTTAAAAATAATCCACACCATTAAACTCCACAAAACAGCAACCAAAACAATGTGAAAAAAGTGTTTGTAAAAAAAACATGAAATTGAACAACAAAACAGAAACGAAACTAAAAACGAAAACGAAAAATAAAGAAACAACAGAAGCACAACAGCAAGCGGCAGCTAGGCACCGGCGATGAAATGCAAAACGACACCGGGGGGCAAACGGATCGAGCCCAGTTGCGATTACGCACCGAACCGGTACCGGTTTCGGGGGGCAGACCGCTCGGTCGGATCAGCGGACCGTGTGGTTCTGCCGATGGAGATGCGTCATCTCCTCCCCAATGCTAACGCGACGACCCGTTGAAATGAGCGGTTTAGTGGATGATGGCACTGGTACTGATGTCTCCTTTCCCTCGCCCCCTGTTCCTCTACCCCTGTCCTGTCCGTCAAAGCTGAACGCGAGATCCAAACGCGCTTGGCTTGGTTAATGGAAATAAATTTGATTTTTATTTATTTCTCGGAAAACAAACGAAAAAAAGTGGAAAATGATAGAAAACGGCTGAAAACGGTGTAGATCGCTCATTGTGTTGCGATGGAGCGAGATAGTGCGCGATGGGAAGTAAAGCACGATTAGACGATACATAAAAGGGAAGTGAGAAAAGTACGAAAATGAAAGCAAAATACAAAATAATTTAATTAAACATTCAAATGAACTTGAATTGCTAAAAAAAGGACCGAAGTACGAAACATTTAAGAAACAAAAACAAAAAAAAGTTCGAAATTGAATAAATTGAATAAAGTATAACAAACGAGTAGAATAGTTCCACGTGTTAAGAAGCAATTCGTGATGAAAATAGCATTTACTGGAATAGAAGACCGGGAAACTAACATTTATTGGAATAGTGAAGAACAAAATGAACAAAACACAGCATTACAGAAAATAAACAAATTTAAAGAAGGAACCATTAAGGCATGATAATCTGAAATCATATAAACGAAGGCAACATAAAAGTAAAGATAAATATGTAACAGTTACCTCAAAGTTGTATACAATGAGTAACAATAAAACTTGAAAACTACTTTAAAATTCGATAAATGTCGTCAAAACTACAGAGTAATGTTGATTTGAATTAAATGATCAAAATCTAAATTACATGAATTTAAGGAAATAAACTAATCAAAACACAATTATTGTTCTGGAACCTCTGACAACATGCTTTACAGTATTTTTCTGTGAGAAAAAAAACTGAAAAACATAGGCATTTTACTGTGTTGCCAACGAAGCTCTGTTTGAGAAATTGACTTCAATTGAGATTTTCGGTTGTTTTTTTTTTGGTTTCCCTTCCACATCAGTTTCCACGATTTGCTTCTTGTCGAAGTTCGAGGTCTTGACGGTTTACGGCTATCCTCCCGGCTTGCATCCGCCCCGGCTTCCATCACTTCCATCCACCAGCAAGGCAAGTGAGTGGCTGGTGGCTTCTTCCAAACCGCATACGCAACCAACTTTCAAGGGCACATCGTGTACGTTTCAGAGCCACCACCGCAGAGCCTGCCACCATTCATTACCTTCACCAAAAACCCCCCCACCAGCGGTGTGGTGGCAAAGAACGTACGCTTCTTACCGTGAGGTTGCTGTGTAGGTTACTGTGCTTTGCTGAGCCTCTGAGAATGGTTCGCACCGGCTAGCGTGTCCCGCAAGGAACCTGATGGAAATCGTAAAAGAACAACAAAAATCACAAAACGAGCCTTAAACATCCCCGCTACCTCGCTACAGCTAGTTTTGCTTTGCCGGTGAATCGAATCATTACGCTGAGAAGAGCAGTAGAAGGTACGAGCAACCGGTGGTGGTGGTGGTGGAGATTGCCGGGACGTACCTGTCAGTTGCTCTTGCTGTGCTGGTTCGTTCGGTTTGTTGTTTCATTTTTGTTTTATGCTCTGCCAGCCCCATCTCCATATGCCTTTGCCGAGCGAGCTCATGTGTAGCAAACGAATAAAAGCGGAGCAACAGCAAACGGCCAAGGTAAGGCAGTAAGTCATAATAAAGTAATCCACCATTAGTCATCCACTCACCGAGTCAGTCAGTCAGTCAGTAAGCCAGCGCGCGGCTCAGAAGGCTCTCCCCTTGGTGCGAAGCTCTGATGGACAGGTGATGTGGAGGAGGGCTGCGAACAATGGCTCTACGCGACAACGTACAACATCAGCTGATGCTACTGTCATTCGATGCCGCAGTCGCCCCGCTTGGTTTGCTTTTATTTCATTAAGTTTAGTAGTGCGCTTGCCTCTTCTGCTTCTGCTTCTTTTGCCACGTCAACGAGGGCTCTCTGTGCGCTTCGCGGATCGGCTAACGACACGGGACGAGATGTCGTGCGTGAAGAGCCAGAGCAGTCACCACCGAACGGCGAACTCCGAACGTCATCGCTAATGACAATCGTACACACACACACACAAAGCACGTCAGGCAGGGATTGGGCATGCCCTCGAGCCTGGTTGTGGTAGAGTGCCTCCTTTCCATTATTTAATTTCCATATGTAGCCACTTAATTAAACACAGCGAATAGGAGCGTATGCAAGATGGTAATAGTAGCAGGTCAATGCGGGTTGATGTTTTACGATGTAGTACGCCAGTAGATGGTGTGCATCGTTGTAGCATTGTTTTGTTTCCAACAGACCAATTGGAAGATGGGGAAATCTTTTTCTTGACTTAGTTGTTATGCAGTGCATCTTTGTTCCAGAACGAAATCGGATCCATGTTAGAATCCCTTTAAGATGCTCTATAGCAGAAGGTATTTGTGGCAAAATATGTCAACTCTACTCATATACGTTATTATTCACCCTATGAATGGTTTTGGTTCCAATTTTGAGTCCATAACTTTTACCTTGCTCATACGAAGTCTGAAATACTTGGGAATTGAACTAAATTTAAAGGCATCAATAAGAATGCTTAACTGTTCAGAAGATTGGAAGACTACTGCTACGATACGTGAAGCCATACCTGTCAGAGTTCGGGTGTCTACATGGATTGGAGGTTACAGCTAGGGACTGATGATATTGGAGAAAGATTGTTGAGATACTCTTTCGTGAGTAGGCCAACGAAAGAGAGAGATAGAGAAACGCCTATCACAATGATATTCACATCAAGAAGCATTCTATCATCTATTAATCTATCTAAATAACCAAAATTAGACGTGAGGTCGCGTCAAACTTTGTCTTCTAGGATTATTCTAAACTCAATATTACATTCAATAGGAAATTTAAACCGAGAGCATAGGTTTATAACTTAAATTTATAGTTTTGATGAGATCTTCAAAGCTCTGACACCTCTATTCGTCAGATGCCTCTCACATGCGTATATCATTAGCTTCAAATTTCACTATATAATGAAGCTTTAGCGATAAATGTAGAATAGCTTTATCAAAGCTTTGACGAATAAGCCATCAGATTCGTTGAAGTATCAACTCTCATATTCTCATTTGATTTCGATGAAAGCTGCGTCATATGACAACTGTTCAGTAGAATCTATTGGCATTGGTTTACATTGGTTTACTGTTGAACTAATTACAACAATTATCCTAGCCATTACGACGATTTTGAAGAATAATAAATCCTCTACAACTGCATTACCCTTCGAACAGTAGCTGATTGATTTAAAAATAAATGGAAACTCAACCACCCAATAAACGCCTGCTTGCCATTCCCGTTCAGTGTTTCCTGTTTGTAGTGTTTTTTCACCACCACCACCACCACCACTGCAATCAGTCATCCCATATTGCGCCACTCTCGCCGCCATGCGCGGGTGTGTGCAATCACTAGAATAACTCGTTTCAAACACCACTCGGGAAGGATGCCGGTGCCGAGCGTGTAAGTACGGGTCCATTTCCTCCAACCACCAGAGGCCGGCTTTTGATCGATCACGACTTCAAAAGGTTCAAAGAGTGTGTTATAATATATATAGAGAGGGGCGAAGAAGAAGAAGAAGAAGAAAAAAGCTTAAACCCAAGCACCATTTCCCGCACCCAAAAGGCGATCGGTACGTTCGAAACACGAACGACGCTGAAATTAATGTCGTGATGTGTGTTGTAACTGCTGCAAACAGCTGCAAAAACGGCACATCGGGTGGGGTTAGGTGGCTACAGTCCCACCCGCCGAAGAGGTCGTCGGCTCGGGCTGCTAATTTGATCGATCGTAAAGACCGGAATTATATAAATTCCTAGTGCAGCCCCGGGGTCCAGCCATTTGGTAGAAATGGAAGCGTTAGATCACTTTTCTGCTTTCGGTGTACTGCTGTGTGTGTTTGCCTGTTTGCTTCACCCAGCCCGAACCGAACCGCGCATGCAACTTCACGCGCGTCGCCACTTTCAAGCGCACAGTGTAAACCAGTTTGATGCAACACAGATCGAACGATCGAAAACGATCGTCGGCAAACGATCGCTCTACGCCGCCGCCAGCGCTGCGTGCGGGGTGATAGCTTGAATCTTGCGACAGTAACCAAAGGTTCGAAGGTCAAGTGCTATTCAGACCTCGGACACCTATATTGGGTGCTTAATGGCAGCAGAGACAAACAACACCTTCCATAAACTATATAAACACACTCACACACACACACACACGCGCTTTACACCAATGGCACGTTCCGTGAGTGCGCACCCACGCGATACGCATGTTAAGTGTGCACGCTAAGGTACGGCACACGAAACACGGCCCCCACAGCAAACCGGTTGGAGAAGATATGAGATCTCGGGCCATACAAAACAATAATTTCCATAACTCGTTCGTCTAGCAAACACCTCGCGTCTCGTCTGCACAATGTGTCGCCTAAAATATATTGTTGTCCTCTCCTTCCGAGGTGCGGTGGTCAACATTGGGCGCCAAGACCTCCGAAACGATAAATGGAACGAATTAACACAAACCACCTCTCCACCGGGGATGGATTGGGCACCACGGGTGGATGGAGGCTGATGATGGAAGGGTGAAAAAAAACGCTGGAAAATAGCTAAACAGACACTCAAGAGACGAAGCCTGGCGAGACTCGAAAATCGACTCGATCGTATAAAGTGTATGATTAATACCTTTAAAATAAAAACACACTCCCCTCCCGGCCACTAGCACCTTCGACAAAAACGACGCCGTTTGAACCGTACCCTTCCCTAACGCGAAAGATCGATCTTCGCGGCACGCCGGTAAACGTGACAATCGTCGTTTGCACGACCGGTTCTGCTTTGTTTGTAGTCGTTTCTTTTTTTGTTATACATATATACAGGCGGATTGAGAGGTTCAGTGGTAGGTATTTTGTCATCGACCGGTCTTGATGGAGCAGTGGCTACGGGCTAGACCGCAAGAGGCCCCCTCCACACATCTCCATTTCTCTGGCGATGCTGTGCAGTAAGGCCCCTACGACGCCTTAACGAACAAAAAAAAACTCATCAACGAAAACGGGGTGGCTGGGCTGAAAGGAAGGTAGTTAAAATTTATGATACTTTGTTGTGTGCTTCACTTCCTATATATTTTTGCGGTGCGGACTTCCATCCCAATCCATCCCGGGACTTGTAAGACGGGGGCAGTCGAAGCAGTGCGAGGGCACGTTGGACGATCGTGATCGTGATATGTTGGGCTACTAATTCTTGCAAACTAGCATGCTTTGCTTTATCTGTTTTCGTGTGCTCGATGCCTTCCGGCGAGACCGGGATCGGGCTACGATAACACGGTAGCATAAATATCGATCCATTTCCGTCAGTGCGCGGACGAACGGACGCCGCAACCCACGGCCGTTGGCCGTCGAATAAAGGGAAGTGCGCAGTGCTTTGCGTAATGATATCCGAGCACTCTTGCGCACACCGAGGCGGCTGCGGCGGTGGCGTGTGCACCGTGTTTAGATGTGTTACTACTTTCTCTTTTCACATTTCGCCTCACGGATTGGTTTCGGTTCGAAAAGGTTTGCGGTTAGTACGGTGGTAATTTGCCTACAGAGGTTCCGTCAGCAGTGGTGGTTAGGTTTTCTGAAGATGGAGGAAATGTTAGAGTTTACCTCATTGGTTTTAGCTTGAAGTTGGTCGAATAATTCAGTATTGCATCGATACGACTAAGTTCATTTATTCTGCATTTAGTCAGTTTATTGAATTCCAAAGTGTGCCTTTTCCAGGTGTACAAGATGCAAACATTCCTAGAGATTTCTAATGCATCAGAATTGGAATTGGGGGGTACGGATGGCAAAGTTAATCGTCACGTAATGTCTTCTGTCACATATATAGAACTAGATGTTTACTGATTGGTCTTCTTCTTCTTATGTAGTGTACCGTCCTATGCGGATATGCCGGTCTATACAGGCTATCTAGACTTCTTCAGTACCACGCAGCGTGATAGTCAGTCCTTGCTATGGGGGGACAGTCTATATGAGGCATGAACTGCTCCTAGACCACTCCAGAACCGCTCCTAGACCTAGGTCTACAATCTTTAGATCATTAATGTTATACTTATCAATTCTTGCATAAGTTAGTGTGTGGTTCCATCGATACACCTTCTCTGCTCTCTTCTATAAATTTAACTTCTTCCAGACCACTTAGACCTAGACCGTTACAAGATACTGGCTTCTTTTTCAAAGTGTTAGGCTGTAAATGATTAGCATCAGAATTTTAAATTTTAATTGTGATAGGGACCAAAACTGTACAGATTTCAAAGTGATATTGGTGCTAACTTCTACTAGGACTGCTTTTAAGAGATTCACAGAAACCTAGCCAATGGATGATACTAAACATCTCACAGTGACATGAAAACATGTTAAAACAGACAAAAAAGCTATGAAATCGATAAGATTCTGGATTAATAAGGAAGTCAAAATATCAGGATCAGGATCATGGTTCTACAAACAAATAACACTGTGTTTGCGGATGAAGCATTCGAAGGAATAACAAAACCATTTACTGTCTAGGCTAAAATCAGGTCTCGACCATTGATACCAACAGATGTCACCTATCAACACTTGAGCTTGTGCTGCTTAAAGTGGTGATGAATTCTAAAAACTTAGGGTTTCTAGGAAACATTCCTAAGTCAAATGCCAAAAAACCAACACAAATTACTACAAATGTGCATCCATCAGAATATTCTTGTTGAAGTACTGATCTCTGAGCTCTTTAGTAGTTTGTTTGACTCTGAGTGAGAATGAATTTACGACATAAAACTCCAATGCTTTAAAAAATTGCTTTTTAAACAAACATTTTATTACATTGAACCAGCCTAACAAATCCTCCTTTCATATGCAACTAAACATTGCTTCATCCCAACTATTCCAAACTATCGAATCCCGACCGACCAATGTTTGCAGGCAAAACACAACCCACATTGCTTTGGGCACACAACGGCACAGATGCTAGGAAAGATGCTACGTCTTCTTTTCTACTCATTTTGTGACCGCTCCGTTCCGAGTCACAGGTACAAAACTGCCGCCTGCTTGCAGAAGACGTGGTTCGAAAAATCTCTGCGGCGGCATTTAAAGAGGACGCTTTCTTACTGCTTTATCACTTGTTTGAACGAATCACCTCGCCTTTGCCTTGCACCACATGAGTGCATTGCGGCACAGTCACAGCCATGATTCGGGAGACATCGTTTTTGGGCTAGCAAAGCAAACACACACACACACAAACGGTTGGGTAGGAAAAGGGAGCAAACGACAAAGTCGTACGGGCGACTTGTTTGTTCCATCGCGCTTAGCCCATCCAGCCATAAACCGGCCCCGTGGTCCAATCGCGGACCGATAAAGCGAAAAACGGCTCCGGTTCTATCGCGAAGGCAAACAGACGTCGTAACCGATCATAACGCACTTCCCCTCCAAGCGCGCCTAGAATGCTGTGTAAATATTCGTTTTTATAAGCTGAAAATTACATAAAAATTTGATTTAATGAAGCACCAAGCGCCCTCGAGTGTGGCTGTGTGTGGTGGAGGACGGCCCTGGCGATGGTGTCCGATTAATTTTAATGGCTTTATTGCATCCGCGGGCACGGTCGCTCGCTCGTTCGCCGCCACACACTTAAGCCGCCGCCGCCGCCGCGGTGCCGGAAAGACACTCCAGAGTGGTAGGCCAGAAAGATTTCGGCTTTGAAAGTAGTACCGGCACCGGAATCGGTTTTCGTTCGAAGCGCTTCCATTGTGCCATTAGGGCGGCTGGAGGGTAATGGTGGCTTATCGATGCGTGCGGCCGATGGCAGCAGCGCGCTGCCGGATCGACACACGTCATAATTTTAAAATACATTAGAGCCGAAGCTCTTCGGAGAACATGGCTAGCAATGGAAAATGGAAGTTTGGTGGTTGGAATTGCTAGCGTATGGATTTTCCAACCTTTTTTTCTTCTTTTCTTCCATTTTCAACTTCCGATGGATTTTGTGGCGGCACCATTAGTAAACTCGTGGTACAAAGTGTATTTGAAAGGCGGAGTGTCACAATCGAATCATAACGACCTGCCGCCCATCCTCCGGAACACGGGGTGGGGGTCGAGCGGGTGATAATGCAATCGAACAACAATTTGAAACTCTCCCAACAAACGCCACATCTGCATCGCACATGTTTGGTGGGGGGTTTGTATTAATATTAAGGTTTTATTTCTTTTTTTTCCTCCAATTCTTTCAACCTAGAAGTTGAGCTATCGAAACCGGGCCCCGATTGTTGTGAAGGTCACTGTGGAATCTTGGGAACGAAATGGTATGGGATCTGTTGGAGTTTGCTGTTTATGGAATGGATTCAAATCGACCATATGTTTTCAGATTGAACGGAGCATCTTTTGTAGGAGGAATGGAAAAGAATCATTAGGACCAGGCTTATGGATAAATCCGTTCCCCGAAAGAAACATATGAAAGAGATTTATATCATCTTCATGTTTTTCTACTAAATTTTCAGGAGTTTTTAGCATTTTCATGCCATTAATTGGCACTGGTGTACTGTATGTTTGTTTAATCAGACAATATTCATTTTCTGAAGGTATTCTTATCGTTTTTGAAGACAAATAACGATCGGAAATTGAGGATAGATAACTAGATGGCGATGCTAGATGAAAGACATGTACAAACACAGACAAGAATACATTATGAGAATAGCAGCAAATCATTATTTATAGATTTAAAGCAATCCAAAAATGATGGGGAATTGAGTGTTATATGAACTGAAGCCTTAAGACAACGAACAATGTTTGATTACTTGTGAGCAATTTCTTAAATTCTGCAGCTTTAAAGAAGTACTAACAATTACCAATCAACTTTATTTTTTACCGGTTTAATTAATCCATTTTACTAAATGAAATTATATTTTTACATAAAATAAAATCCAAATTCTCATTCATTTATCGGTAAATGATTCATAGGTGCTGAAATGTTTGAAAATGGTGTATAATCTACGAGTAAAGTTTACACATTCCTCTGTGCATTCTTAGCTTCATCGAGTGAACGGCTGTGTCCTTCATTCGTTTATCTATGCAAATTAAACATTCAACGCCAATGAGTAGTGCTTACTACGGACACATCAGTACAGAGCATGAAATTATTTAAAAAATATTTAAAGACAATTTAAAGTGTGAATGAAAATACTGATTTCCAACAATCTAGCCACTTTCCGAGGAGCTCGACCACCAAACCTGAGTTACGCAATTGTATTTTAATTTTTTGAGTATAGTATTGATGTACAAAGTATTGTATTAAATAGCTGATTCTATCAGCGAGCTTATCGACTCCCAATATGCAATCTTAAAAATCGTTCCGCACGAGCAATTTCAGCGCTCCCATCGAATGTCACTAACAAACGGCCACGTGGTCAGCAGCGCTACGTATGTGCGATTGTTTCATTGCTAAAGCAAACCGACCCCCCCGAAAAACAAACGCCTCCAGATTGCCATTTCTGTCCAGCCCTGGTGAAGGTGCTAAGCTGCACTCTAAACAGCTGCTGTGTCTATTAATAACACACCAAACCGCACCGGGTTCGCGTATGGGTACGGCACAACGGCTTTATTTTGTCCATTAGTACCTCACGCATGATTACGAATGCAGCGCCATAGCGTGCTATGTACGACTGACTGAGAACGCTGTGTGTCACAAAAAGGTGACGCTAAAAAAGAGTCAACACTCGAAAACAACAACCACCATTTAGGTGAAGACAAAAAAAAGTAGATACGATTTCATTAGAATGGTGTGAGATTGATTTTAATTATCGCAATTTTGATAATCCATTCTCTTCGAACATGAGTTGGAAATCTTCAACTCCAGCAGAATCCAGCCCGGCTCAGAGGGAGCTTTTGTTCGTCCCGGGATGGACTTTGTCCATGGGAAGAAGTCCGTAAGTTCTTTTTCTTTTTGTGTGGCGGTTATCATCGCCCTAACTCGTCATCCCGTCGACTTTGCCCAAGTGATTCACGCACGGTCGATAAAAGACTCGCCAGTCATCTCGCAGACGTCGATTGGATTATCGCTTACACATGGCACGGTATTGTTTGCACAGTTTGCTCCACCAGACGCCATATCAAATACGGGGACGGGATTGCAAAACACAAAAAAAAACTGCATCCAGGATGATGAACTTGCATTGAACGGTTACGTGGTTGTGGATTTTCCCCTCCTTCAATTGATGGATGATAGGTGGTGCATCAATTAGACTCTTTCATCTTAGGGCTAGACGACCTTCCAGGGGGGGTTATCGACCGCTGCCGCCTCCAGGTGTACTGAACTAGCGTCTAAGGGGGGAAAACCAATCGATGATGTTATTGAGAGAGTAACGGATGTTCTCATCATGGTATAATGCCCTTTTTGCACTCGATAACATTGAACAGTAACATATTGTGGGGGTAAGTAACTCTCGTTCCGAAAGACTGCCAATTTCTGTAAACTTCTACCTTTCAAGTTGCTTCTCTGGATGCGTAAATGAGTTCTTTATTTGAGCCTTCAAGAGAGAGGGATTTAGGTCAGTCGATCCAGCTTCCATCCTGGAAACAGAACGTTTAGCCTCATTTTAATTATAAGTAACTCTTCGTTCATCTTTAAACACAACTCGCGGAGATATTTCTGAGCAAAGAAATTAGTTCCAATATTGTACACTAATTAGCACGGCTTAACTCGAGCCACCGGGGTGCTAATGTGGTGCTGTGTTTGCTTACACATTCCATATGCTGTGTCCCGTGGCGTTTCGTGTGTGAGTTTCTATCTGCATGGTGATATGACTTTTTTTTGTATATACCAGCAGGCCATCTCGAAAGAGCTCACGGCACATAGTCGTAAACCGTTTCGGAACGGGACACTGTTTGACTGTCGAAAAATGGAAGCTGCTAATTTTAGGCAAACGGGGCACGGTTCGTTCTCGCACGGACTCCGCTTGCGAGGTGTTAAAATGCAAAATAAGCGCTAACTGGTGGTGCCGGAGAGAGGCTTTTTTGTCGCTGTCGAAGCAGACTTTTTATTTGGGAAGCTTAAAAACAACTACCGGAGGTCTGTTTTTGTTTTGCTTGGGTTGCAATGAAAATGGTACCAGCGTGTTATCAAATCAATGCTGTTACGACATAGAGGGTAGTTGACATTGAACATTAAACAAGTTTGCAAAGATTAAACATAGCACTAAACGGTTGCGTGTGTTCCATTTGCATAAACGATAAAGTGCTGATCATTTAGTGAGTGTTCCAAGATCACCAATGAACTGCATCCTGTGGGAAAAGGGTAAAAGTGTGCTGTAGTTGAGGATTTATTTCAACCGGATTAACGTGTTCTCGACCGATAAAAACAAACACAAAAAACAGAAACAGCAAACAAAGTAATGGCTTTCCATTTTTAGATCCTTATTGCTTGCTTTTCTTTTAACCATGCCTTTGCTTCTTGAAGTCACGATCGACTGATTCATCAACCGGTTCCATGGGCATCATAATTTGATTAACTATGCACCGTTGTTTCTTTTCTTAGCAAGAATCACCAAAGTCCAGACGACTGGTGAATGCCTATCCAGACCGGTTACAGTCACGTTTGGTACCCCCTAAAACCTGTCCAACGGGCCACCGCCACTTTAGGCTCCAAAAATAGCATCCCTCCGGCAGAAAGCGGCAGAGCTGGTGAGAGCCTAATCGGTGGGCATGAATCAGTGCATCCGAAGTGCAGGTTCAATTGGGTTCGGACCGGTTCCTGTATTGTTGCCGGACGATTGTCGTTATATTTGGAGCGGCACAGCAGGAAAACTTATTTTGGGGTTAAAAACAATCTCTACCAGTCACCTTTCACCAGCAAAAGTTTGGAACGAAAACGGGTAAGCATTAAGAGGCTCTGTAAATTGTTTCCTGTGAGGTAAAAATAGTAACTACTGCAAAGTTACTGTTCCCCTTTCGTTTGACAATACTTTCACAACCACTTGCTGTGATAGGAGTGATTGGTTCTAAATATAAAACACCATTCATTGCAAATGTTGGAAAAGGAAGGTTTGGTTGGTATGGTGGTAGTTCGCGTGCTTCATTTTTGTGTCTTTTTATACTTATATTAACGCAATCTCATGTCATTTGCTATTTTTATTCTTTTCATTACTTTTTCGCAAGTATTAATCTGCCTTCAAGTTAGATTGCCTTTTACTATTAAGCTGTCACTATTGTCCAATATATATTTTTCGAATTTCATGTTAATAATTATAGTGAAAATAATAAACATAACAATAAAAAAATTAATAATAATAATAATAATAATAATAATAATAATAATAATAATAATAATAATAATAATAATAATAATAATAATAATAATAATTATAATAATAATAAAAATAATAATAATAATAATAATAATAATAATAATAATAATAATAATAATAATAAGAAAAATAATAATAATAATAATAATAATAATAATAATAATAAAAATAATAATAATAATAATAATAACAAAAATAATAATAATAATAAAATATAATAATTATAAAAATATTCATAATAAATATGTAAACAATTATAATAATATGTTTATAAAAATATTATATTATAATAATAATGTATGGGATCTTCATTATACATTCATTCATTGATTCATTCCGAAACATATTAGGAGCGTATCGAATCATACAATTGAATCATTATGTGATACATTTGATTTCTGTAGATCATTGCAAAGCTCCAAGTTTTGCTTAAATATTACCTTCATATAAAAGTACCGATAAACCTAAACTGAGTATAACCTACGTTACTTCCCCGAGCAGGTAAACAATTTATACGCTCTGGAAGTGGATATTTCCCTTGCCGCACCAAAGCAAATCGGCCAAACCTCTCGACCCACAGCGCCCATCTATCGACACCCATAACATGTTTTCGTGCTGTCATTCACACCCAACAGCTAGCCAACAGACGCACCAACAACAACAAGGAAATACATGCAAAAACATACATACGATCCATACTAGCAATCAGGCCCATAACGTAGCTGTCAAAAAGTTGATTGAATTAGCAAACAATCTTCAGAAGATACGAAAGAGAAAAAAACACATATACACACACACACACACTCATAAACCCGAAAGATGCCTATCGATTACGCAATGATTTTTCCCGGAAAAAATAGAATCCAGTTGACATGCTGTGCTGTACGGGGGTAGTGTTGATGCGCCTGCAACTGACAGCAAGGTTGTATCGCTTTCGGAGAGTGGCGGGAAAGGATCCTCCTTTTTTTTTTGCTACGTGAACCTTCAGCGACATGAAAAGTGATACTGTATAATTGGGAAGTGTTATTAGCTGGCTGTACCGCACAAAAGCTGTTTTGACATCGGCGCCAGTATCAGAAAGATGTCCCTCGCGAAAAGAATGTCGCGGCATAATAATTGCTTCTAACACCCTGCTTTCTGAGCGCCCTTGAATTGGGGGGGAGCAAAACAAGATCCCTTCGATTCCGAAATTGTCACGAACTTTCAACTGTTTAATCCCCCTTACTACCTATAGGCGGAGGGAGGACCACTTCACTTCAACTTCTTCAACTCCAAAAAGCTCAAGAAATCATGGGCGCCCCGTTTCTGTAGCAGATGTACGGTTTGCGCATTCTTTTGCCTGTCAAATAGAAAGCCTGGCACAGCAAAGGCAGTGTTGTTAATTCATTACTCTGAACCTAGCGACAGTGCAAACATCTGTTCCCCCTGCTCTTGCGCCCTGGGGACGGGCGTTTTATCAATTATTCAACCTGGAGCAGTGATAAATCACGTTTCCCTTTGGCGTGGTTTGCTGCGTCGCTTCGGAAGCGTCGTTGGAACCACGTCAATCAACACGTTTCTCCGTTCAGGTGGTGGGGGGAACGGGGGCGTGCGTAATTCCGTTTTTCTATCCTGTCTCACGTTGCGGGCACACCTTGCACCGCCAACATACTCGTACACCTGTTGTGTCTTGCGTTAATTATTTAGAACATCTGCACGCTACAGTAGTCGCTAGCTGTCGCCTAACACACCTCTCTCTAGTACGCAAGAATGCGGATTAATTGTGTTTTCGGTGCAATTAGAGCCTCTTGCGACAAAGTACTGATGCTAATAGAGTTAGTGTTCACATTTGAACAAGGTATTACTACTGCAACTCCAACGTGTGATGGGAAAAATACCCGTTGGATATCTTCATTGCGATATGCCACAATCAATCAATGTCCCGGAATATCCATCGCGCGGGTAGACAACGCGGCAGGAAGTCGGTGGGATTTAACCGATTGCTTTCGTTTATTTTTATTTTTTGTGTTGCTCTCTTTCGCTTCTGCCACCCAAAAAACATCCGGTGCCCTGCTGTTGGGTACTGTCCTCGGTGCGCTACTGTGCGCTTCATATCTTATCTGGCGAAGCTTACCCGACCAGCACATGCAAGCCTAGCCACAACGCAGGCCAGATTGGACATTCGGGACGGTTTACTGTGCCTGTTAGCGTGCAAAATTAGCATCACTCTCGAGCACTCAGCTTCGGCGTGTCCACTTCCTGCCCAGTACCGCGGCGGTTCAACTCGGCAGCGCAGGAAAATCGGTCGTAGAAAGCGACGCCCTTACTTAATGCACACATATTGTGCCGTTTATTGGTTGCGGGAAAAATCCTTGTGGCCTACTTTTGCTTCTTTCCCTTCCCACACTCACACACTCAATGTCGGGATAAAAATTCCCGCGGGAACAATGCGGCAAAACACATTCAAACCTCCCTCCATCAGTCCTTTATTACGCCTGGCAATGACCGTTCTCGTCCAAGGATTTCTAAGGGGGGGGATGGGGGACCCTAATCACCTTCACCGAACATGCCGATATGCCATAACGCGCGATGAAAGGACCATCACTTACTGGGGCATTTAGGGACAGGCGGGGCATCTCTTTCCTTCCTACCCAACATGGGGCAGATCATCATCAAGCCTGACTCATTTAAGATCATCAAAAAGCGAGAACCCGAAAACGGGGCCCCGAAAATTGGCCGTGTGGAAATGTGAACCGTACCGAATAGCCACCATACCACAACACGGGAAACGGACAGTTGGGATGATTGTTTCAATTTGGGGAAAAAATCTAATTTCCACACAGCATGTAACTAAATACGGGATCATCGTGATGGCTCTGGAAGGGTGGGTGGATGGATGGTGGGAAACGCGTAGCGAGACCGACAGAAAACACCATCAACTCGAAGGGAACTTTCATATTCCGCGGGAGACATCATCAGGAAGGCGGGCGGGAGCAGCGAAACCCATCTCAACCGAGATAGAAATGAAACGACATGGTCGTCGCGGCAGGAAATACGACCTCTAAGGCTGAACGTACGGAACGCTTGCCAGATAAGAGCGAGAAGTGGGAGTGGTGAAGAACGAAGCGTGCTATAGAGCCCCTGGACGGAAGGGAATTTCTGGATGCCAATGTCCTTAGAGACAAATACAGCGATAGTTCAGGAAAAAAGACGCTAGCTCTATTGGGATGTAGCTAGAGCATGCTCGGGGAGATGCGTACTCCAATGCCTGGTTTTAAGCATGCAATTAGCATTTAATTACGCTAGGAAGCAGCTTTCAGCTGGCTCGCGGAGTAGATTACACAATCAATTCGAGCCAACGTCAAGGATATTGGCCGCATCGTTTGCGATCACGCCACCGGCACGGGAACAACTGCTGGCTGACGACGGGATACGACGGTACTGCCTGCAAGTACTCGCAATTGGTTCACACCTTTACGATCCACCATAAACCGGATCGTTCGGTGTTAGGTGACGGATGGGTGTGTGTGTGCGCGCGAGATACAACCGAACAGACCTACAACGTCCAGCTATCTATCACCTTTGAGAGGGTGATTGTTTACTTCGATACGGATCAGTTTAACAGTTGCAGATGCTTTTCGGACGGCGTTTTTTTTTTTGGCTAGAGTATGCCGAAAATATCCCGACACGATCGGTGGAGTACCCGAGGGCACACTTCAATTGAAGCCACGGCTGCAATATATCTCATCACACCTTCCCCGGGAGCCTGGGTGCAAATGTGCTAATTTAACCCTCAGGACTGGCGGATCGCCTGGGTAACCGTGTTCCACCCACTCCTACCTCCGGCCCCGGGAACACGGCGAACCGCTTCGAACCGGTTCGATCAAGATCACCCCGTACTGGAGCAGAAATATAGATTGTATAGCAAATGTGCTTGGAGCAGATAAATAAATCTCAAACACAGCACAGCACACAACGCTCTGTCGGAACGATAAGCCTGCTCCGGCTGTGCTTCCGAGATAAAGCGCGCAAGATAAAGGCTGAGGTTGCGGTAGAAGACGAGACACAAACCGCAAACGTTTGACGTTTGACGCACGGTTGAACAGCACCTCCGTGCTCGATCACCTGTGCGTGTTTGCGTGCCGCCCGCCTTCCCTTAGTCGCGCACTGCGCCCTTCCGCTGTCATTAGTCATTAGGGTGTGTGGTGTGGTACGGGCGCGTGTGCGACCGACCATCTGTGCCCGCGGTGACGTCGGACTGACAGACGGAACGACACCAAGCCACCACTTAGCTGCGCTTAGCAACAGTGCCGCTCAGTGCACAAAGCATTAGCTTTTGCATTAGCGTCTCGACCCCCCTCCATCAAGGTACAACCACGTGTACGCGTTTCTGGTTGTACAGGGAGCGTGTGGTTGTTTGTTTTTTTTTTTCTTTTTTTCTTGTTCTTTTCTTCACTCACTCAAAACCATTTCATGTTGCCACTTTAATTGCGGCACAATTATTGACCAATAGCACTGTCAGCAACCAAACCAAGCCAACCCAACCCGCCTTCGCCGTAAGCGCAGTAGTTGTGTCAGCGTCGTTTGCGATCCGGAATCGGAACTAAGGCAAATCAGAGGCACAGCCTTCGGCAACGGTATCACTCTTGATCGGTAGTACTTCCTTATCGGAGGGAGTGCAGGAAGGGTGGAGTAGCTGATACAAGCGACAAAAAGACCATTGAATGGTGGGTTTTGCTAGGTGTTACTTGATAACTATCTATGTAACTGACGATGTATATAGTTAATTAGTTGCAGTATACTTTATAAAAAGATTATGTCGAGGTAGTATTAAAAATCAATGAACCTTGCGATGGTTTACAACAACAAGAAATAAAACAAAGAAATGCATACAAATGACTCACAAGATAACATTTAAATAAATAAGTAAAGAAGAGAGCGCAAAGAACAAACGCAAAGAAATTATGGGAAACAAAATAACAACAAAAATGATACTCAAACAAGTAACTTCAAAAGAAAGACATCTAAAACTGATATTTAAACAAAATAAAAACAAAACTTACAAAGTACAACAAAGTAAACAAAGTAGGCAAATTAAACAATTATATAAACTAGAATTGATAATGCCTAAAATAAAACATCTAAAATGATTTAATCGTTATAACAAAAATAATCAAATAGAGCTTTGAACTGTCCTCCAATACAAATGTTAAATGAGTCATATTAAAATATTGAATGGTTTGATGGTAACATTTAATACAACAAAAATACAAGACAACACTTGATTGCTACTTCTTGTTTGCATATTGCTGGTAGTATTTACTTTGTTCATATAATTATTATTATAAGTTTCAAATATTAGATTTGAAATCAGAAAACTTCTAATATTGTAATCGTTTTACAGTATCTTACAGTATCTACAGTAATTTTTTTCCATCTTTGAATTTGAACTTTTTCATCTAAGTATTTACATTTTCTAAGTGTCTAATATCAAAAAAAAGAAAAGAACTCAATTCAAAATGATGCATGTAAAAAGAATACATAAACCCAACACTAAAAACTTAAAGCCTAAATAATATAAACACAACGGCAACTGATACAGAAACATCAGCAAAACTGTGCAAAATAAACACCATAATTGCATTAAATCACAAAACAATCAAAAAAGATTGTCAGACTGTGAACATCAAGCTACAATTTAAATGCAAGACAAATAAGAACGTAAAACATACAACGCATTTAACAAAAAAAAACGCAGTACGCCAACGGTACACATGGAAGCCAAAACAACAGCACACAACAGGAAATGAAGCTAGAAATAGGATCCCATTGCGTCCCGGCTCACACTCCGCGTCATAAGCGGAACGTCATCTTCGAACATTAGCCGCGCTTCGCCGTCCTCCCATCGTGGTCTTGGCCACCGTCATCGCCGCTAGTTCCATTTTTACCCACGGATTCGAAAAACTAAAAACGAGGAAACCATAAACACCCATCACTCGGGGCAGTCATTTCGTCGCCGCACGGAATCGCACACTCCCAACATAGCGCGCACACACACACACATACACACACACACTCCCAGTGTGTGTCTCTGTGCGGTTGAATTTGTTTTTAGAAGTTTTTACGACCAGCTTTTCCCAACATTGCGCCCGCCCGCATGCTGTTTGCCGTACACATACCATCGGGAGAGGGCAAACGAGGCAAAAAAAGGGTACGGGCGGGGACAGGGACCGTGCGGGAAACCAATATGTGGAACCACAACACAAACGCAACCAAATAACTACAAAAATAACGAAAAAAAGCAGCAGCAGCAGCACCACCACCAGCATTGGCCTCGTCTGGTGTGAGGCGAGAGGGCCAAGTGGGATGTTTTTCGTTTTTAGCAAACTCGACAAACAGTCGACAGCGGACGTGAAGATCACGATCGGCGGAAAGATCATGCGGAAGGAAAGCAGCCATGGGCGAGATACTGCTGCTGCTGCTGATGTTGCTTCTCCTAAGTATCAACAAAGATCTGACCTAGTTAGCAATGGCCACACCATTGGCACGTTTTCGGGGTTGGCCGTTCTGAACCTTTTTTTTTCACTTTTTGCCAGCCATTTGGCAAACTCGATCCTTCTCCAATCGAAAATTCGTCCCGTGGGGTGTGGTGTTGGTGTTTTGCTTTGCTAATAAAGCAAAACTTCTAAACAATGGCCCGAGACCATCAAACGAGGGGGTGATCGTTTCGATTTCTTTTTCTTTTTTGTATTTACTAATTACATTTGCCACGTGGTTTAAGCGTGCGCTGCTTTGTTTTGGGATGCGTGGATCATGCTGCGGTCACGTTTGCGGCTCGATGCCGGAAAGAACAGATTGAGCCGTACGTATCGTATTTCAAGGCAAATGGTAAAGACCGTAGTTTGCGTTTGAAGGAAAGTTCCGTGAAGATCACGTAGCGTGGTGTTTGCATTTTCGTACGATTAGAGAGCAGTAACCGATCGAAGCATGCAGCGATCAGTTACGAACGTGATGTGCTGTTTGGTTCATTGGGAGTTTCGATTCAGTTAAACAGTAGAGTCGATGTCAGATACCTGATCGTATACAGTATATGGAAAGGAATTGGCCTATTATTTGTTGTTTAACTAAAATTCATAGTTTGATGTATGGAGTTTTAGATTAATCTTTTTCTAAGACCTATCTAGCTTAAGATGAAAAAAGATAAAAAGCGTAAGAGCTCGATCAATAGATCATACCACTGATATCTTCCAATGGATTGTCTGTATTGCAACTTAAATATGACCTGTCAACTTTTAAGCATTTTGCGACCTGAACTATTGTGCATCTTAGCACCCTTGTAACATCCAGCATTGAGATACCTTGTCCTTGCTACTGAAAAACATTTCGGAAGGGAATTGAATCATGTTTGAACTTTACTGGTAGTGTCTTCCAGAAGATCTAGAAGTCTCTCAAGTCCAGTTGGCTTATCTGGTCAATTTAAACTCCAGCCAGTGAGTTCAGTAAATCTCAATGCTCAATGATCTTCCCAATTCTACTCGTCGTTTGTTAACTATCTCCTTTCCTTGAAACGTGATCTTACTATCCGTCATCACTTAGATATGATGCGGTATCCACAATATCCTGGAAGTAATCAAATCAAATAAGATTGGCTAAGGATTTGTGTAAAATGATGCCAGAATGATTTCGTTGATGACAATCTCTGGAATTATTGTGATTTTATTGAACAGAATGATTAGTTCCTATAACATGTTACAAATGCTCTTAAAGCTAATAGCACATTTAGGCGTTAAATTGAGTAATTGAACTTAACTGGTGTGGTGTTAACAGTGAAAATCGTCGTTGGAAGTTTGAAGATGCCAACATCTTAAACTCATCTTATTTAGAGGATATCATCCACAGCAACTCATAGGGCGACAAAAGTTCACGGAGAAGCGACTCCGCTAAAGCTATTCACTTCACCTTGTTGAATGTTTCTTTTGCTCTCAATATTTCTTAAGCTTAACGCAGGTTCAATAAATAATGTGAAAAGTCTAACTTATTCCTCTTCCCAATTGCTTCAACCACTTTAGGCAATACATTCTTTCGGAATGTTTAACATTTTTGAATCTTCCCCCTTCGGAACCAGATGACTCTTGGTGCTAGCCAAGCCAAGCAAAGCCAGTCAACCCTAACCCAACAATTCAAGCCGCAGAACAGAACCGTGCCATACATTACACCCGTGTAAACCTTGATCTGGAAACGAGCCACACGACCATACATCACACTAAATGACCCATCTTATGCAACACTGTTTTGAATTATCGATCGTTTCCTTCCTTCAAAAACCCGTCCGTGCGTAGTTCATAATTTCAAACACAAATCCAGATCTTCACTCCATCCCACCCTGGCCCTGGGGCAATGGAGCGAGTTCGACACAAACAACCCTGCTACGACCATCAAAGAGAGCGGACGAAGAAGACAAAACGCGATCATCATCCAACAAACCGGCCGGCTCGAACGGTGGGGACGATCTTTCCGGCCGGCAAGTCCAACCACACGCTCAATGCGCCGGTGTCGTAAAATAGTTTGGCAAATCACTTAGCCGCCGGCGCTTTTTAATGGATCAATAAATTCCGGTTGCCAACTCTGCTTTTTTCCACACTTTCCTCACACACACACAACGGTTTTGGATGCTTCCTCCAGTTTTTTTTGCTTACGGGGTTTAGGGTTGCGCTTCACTGACCCCGCCGGTACGCGCTTTGGGAGGGGGGGGGGGGGGGGTTGGCGCCTGAGCTGCGGATGGATGCGTACGCTTGTTTATGGCGTGCGCGCATAAGTTCACTATTTACTGCCCTCACCCTCTTTGGGCCGAACAACAACAAAAAAACGACAGAAAAAAATCAGAAACGGTTCCGGAAGGCTTACGCGCGCGCACGCTCGCGCCCCCTCACTGCCAAATGTGCGCAATAAAATTAAATTCTCTACCGCGGAGAGCTTAGCACATCCGTATGCAAAAAGGTGCTGGATGGGTGGCTGGTTTGGTTTGTACGCGCAGAAGATGTATAACCAACTTGTAGATGTAGCAGACCTGCAACACTTTGCCCCTTTCTAGAGATGGAATGGAGGTTGAGCATGACCAAAAAAAAAAAAAAAGGAAAAACTCAAAAAGCAAGTAAACCGGTTAAACTATCTTCTGACTTTTTTTTTGCTGAGACTCGTTGTCTTATCTTGGCACCACGACGAATGGAAATGAATTTTAATCACCTTTTTCCTGATAGAAAGCAACGCACAGTGTTTGAGGCCTGAGGGCAAGATCTTCTGGAACGATTTCTTATGGTTCACAAAAAACGAGCGCCAGTTGTCTGGAGATGCAGATTGCATTAATCCGATCCTGGCCGTGTTAGAAAAAGCAAATGTTCGAAAACAAGAAACCTGTTCTAAATTTTGGCTTTCTATAAGGAATTCCACAATTGTGTTTTAAGCAGAATTTGATTCTTTACCCAACAAAGTTTGCCAATTATGTGGTAGACTGTTCTAAAAATGATATTTGAAAGAAACTCTTGAATACGGTTCTACCAGTTAGCATGAATACTTCAACTCTTGAGCATACTAATCCAGGCAATGTGAATGATCGTGTCTGAGAATGTATTAAGCCCACAGTCACTTTATTTGCCTTTTTAAGGCCAATTGTGAATAGTCAGATAAGTATTATGCTAATTGCTCAAGACTACCATGTTGTCTTTCTAAGTTTCTAAGTAAATCCTTTAATGTGAGAATGTTGATAGGTCCATAAAATGCTTTAAATGAGCTACGAATAGTCTTTACAATAAATCAGTCATTAAGATCTTTCCTTGAAGGATGATATTTTACCAAACTAATTATTCAAAGTTCTGCTAGGAAAAAGTCAATAAGTCGTAGTGATTGGTACTGTTTCATTCTTAAAACTGAAATAATTAACGACAAACTTTTTTTGAATAGAGAACCCATTCGAAATAATACCAGTAAATCATGTTTTACTTATATATTAGTGACTGGAAGGATTTATAGATGTTTGATAAATGTTTTATCTGTTGGTCTGATTTTATGTGAATGTCTTATAGGGCGATAATCCTCAACAAGAAAACTATGTATGAAATTAAATAAGGAAACTATGACATCTATAACTCTTGTTTGACACAAACAACTAATAGTCTGCCGACATGTGTAAGCTACCTATAGACATAGCTATATATGAGTTATTGAAACACTCATACCATCCTTGTTAGTTTTGCTTATGTAGGACAAGGTTCATACGTGATTTAATCTTAAGACGTTGGGCTTATGCCTCTGCCAGTTGCTCCATGGGACCATTGGCCAATAAATGCAATTGCCAACATGTAAGCACCATAATCCAACATGCTCATACTTTCACCATTTGCCCGTGAGTAATTCGCGGCGATATCATTTCGCAATGCAGCAATGGTTTTGTTAAACATGACGCATAAAGGGAATCATTCTCGAACGATTTAAAACATTGTACGTCATTTACCTTCACGTAGCTGATGCGTCACGAGAACGGAAGTGGAATTTTACCAACGATAAATAAAGTTGTCCTCATATTGTAGTAAACAACCATCTTGATCCACAAAAAAAGCGTCAAAAATCTTTCTTTAATATAACCGTTCACGCAGATCGCACACACACACTCACACACACTAAGCGAACTGCCAAAAACAACACCCTTAACCCTCACCCTAATCTGTCCGGAGCGTGGTGGACGGGCCCCCATATCACGTTGGGGGATAAAAATAAAGCCGGTCCGTCGCAGAAAAATGGCAACTGGTAAAATACGGTGTTTCGAAACACGAAAGCGCACGCCTTCTCGGACGCAAACCGAACCGGTGGCGCACATTCGTCGAGACGTAATTCGAGCGGTATACGCAACCAAACACACACCCGTGTGTTGGTGCAAGCTGCGCGCGTGCTGCGCGAAACCGTTGTTTACGTCGCCTACCGGTTTTGTTTTCCGTATCGCGGAGGGGAGTCCGGTAATTAGTGGCAGTGTGGCGCGGTGTAGGAATTTTCCCCACCCTGCGCGCTTTTTTGTTAGGGCGTAAAACAAAACCTACCCCAAACATATCGTTTTGGCCTCGCCCAAGAGAAAAGAAAACAAATACGGCGTATTGTTTTTTACCAGGCACGCTTCTTATCCGATCACGTTCGATTTTTCTCACCATCGACACTTTCGGTCCCGGCGGTAATTGTGTTTACGCGGATGATCTTTCCAAGGAAAGGGCTTTTGTGTTTGTATTGCTGTGTTGCTCCAACAACGCCGCTGACCACCCGCGGACGAAGCGGAGGTCACTCTGTGCGCAGCAGGACTGCTTGTTTTTGTTTCTTCTGGCTTTCTTCAGGCTCTTCCCCACCGTTGTTAGGTGATCGTTCTAATCGTGTTGTTCTGTTTGTTTCGTTAGCTAATTGCATCGAAGAGACGAAAGGTTACTTCCTGTGGAATAAAACGAGCAGATGATCGATTTTCCACGGTATGCAAGAGTTTGCTGTTAGAAAACAATGGATCAAGTAGTTTAAAAATGGTGGTAACCGAAACAAACACAAACAAACAATTAGCGCGTTTGCGCAACCTCAAACTGTATTGTTAAAAGAGAGTCGAAGAGATCGATAAAACATAGCCCTGTCTATGTTTTCCCCGTCTCAAAATGCTACGTAACCCCCGCCGTAAAAGTCATCTAAAGACCCCAATAAAGATCAAATTAGGGATCAAAGTTTTAAGTCACTTGTTTCGTCGTTTCAACCTCAGCGCGAACCAAATCATCTAAGGCCTCCATAGCAGGCAGCGAAGTATTCAAAGCAAAGGGTTTTGTCTGATTTAAATATCACTATCAAAATGTCGTAAAAAGACATAAAACTCGCTGTCGTTAAAACGAGAGACAATAAAACTGAGTGGAGATGCGCACAATCTATGTTTTTCTGTCTTGGGGTATCGAGCAAAGCCTTGCCTGCCGAGAGCCTTCTCGCTGGGTGGTAAATAGGTTTCGTTCAAGGCTTTCTTCAAAGATTATTGTTGATGTCGCATTATGCCGTTGTGTGTTATCATTGATTATGGACGAATTTTATCGATCTCGGAAAAAAACAAGGACCAGTTGATTAGGAATGATGATGAAACTAATTGCTGGAGTTGCTGGAGATATCTTGGGAAGGGTTTTTTTAAATAAGGTTAATTATTAGTATTTCAGTTTGTGGTGAAGAGGTGTAATGTTTCTATCCATGTTCTATTTTATAATCAGACCTAGTACCTAGTAGAACTTAAACCGAGTCGTCATTGAAGCCATCAAATAGCTACTGGCCATAGAGAGCATCTAATAGCTAATATCTAATAGCTACGATCATTCTTCAGAAGATCGTAGACTGTTCAGAGCTACGAACAGATTCTAGATATCACAGCTTTGTAGACAAAGCCATAATTGGTTTTATGCTGTTGGAAAATCACTTGCCAGCACACTTAGATTTACTAAACTAACCTTAATGAAAGATACATCAACTTTCCAGGGAACTTCAGCATTCTATGACCAAAACCAATTAACTTAAATGCAGTTGCGAGTGGCAGTTGCTATATCGCCTGTGCATTGATATGAAGTTTTAACATTGCATTCAAATTGTTTCATTTTTCAAATCTTCAGCTCAAAATGAAGTGATCATATTCCAGTGATGAAAGAGTGCATAAGGACCAAAGTCACTTTAAATCATTTGACAGACAGACAGTGATCATAATAATCTGTTGAAGTGAGTCATACGAAGTGATTAGTGTAACAGATGTGATGAAAACACACCATTCCTTAATTATTATAACGTAAAGATATGTTCAAAACTGTAATATCTTAATGTTTAATACATTTCTCTTGTGAGAATGAGCAATTTTTGATATTTGTTTATGAAAAGAGTTTCCAGACGAATTGGCGGTATTCCCAGTGAACGGTATTTTATATCCTCTGAGATGTTAAATAAGAGAATGGTACTTGTTTGAATCTGACTAACCATAATCTTCTTCTCGATTTCATCAATACCTACTCATTTTTCCTTCTTCTCAGTACACATCAACAAGATCTTCTCTGTTGCCATTCTCCGTTCCGAACCTCACTCGGAGCACCAGCAATGACGAATAAATTCTTCACAATTCGACGGTCGATATCTTCGACCCTCTCCACCTACTGCTACCTTTTGATCTTTCTTCCCTTGCAGCTCGCTTCCGCGGGCTCTCGGGATAAATCACTCACACCACGCTACAAACACCACGTCAGTCACGCATGACGAAAAGAATTCTACCCCCGGGGCCTTTCGGGATCATAAAAACGGCGTGGGAGACGTACTTAGAACGATCCGATTACCCACAGTCCGCGGCGATCGAGGCGACGGCGACCAAGTAAAAGTAAAAGTCCAAAACTGCTGGCAAAGAACCTGCTGCTGGTCGCAACGCCGCAGAGGGCAAGCGTTACGAAAAGAACGGACGGGCGACTATAAAACCACCTCCGAACGCGATAAAACCTTCCCGTCAAAACTTACACGCTCAATACAACAGGGCTGCATCCCCACAGCATCCATGTCCACGTTCCGGGTGCGTGTTCGTAAATATCCTCTCTCTCTCTCTTTCTCCCCGCACTCTGCCTGGGTGCTCTGGGTCCGTTTTGGGACCTAAGAATAGGCCCCTCCGAAACCGAGCCGTAGATCGAGCACGAGCGTGAAAAAGGAAGACACTCTGGAGGAGATTGGAGCGACGGCAAGCGGCCGGTAAACGATCGACGAACCGATCCGTCGAACACTTTCCGTCAGCATCAACGAACGTACTTTCCTACGCATCTAATTTTACACGACACTTCATAATCCCCCATGCGCGTGTGTGTATGTGTCCTCTTCCTGCTTCCCTATCACCCTATTGCGCGTCGTCTTGACGCTGTCGATAGATGGAATTTTTGGGCAGTTTCTTTTTACTATTATGATCTCGTTGAAATACTCGCTCCATTCCTTCGGGGAAGTATCTCTCTCTCTCTCTCTCGTTCGTCCGATGCGGAAACATTAAACTCTTCTGCCAACTACCACGGCTTAGACTGGCCATTTCCAAACGGCCAATTTATGCTGTGTGCGAGAATACGATGGTCGTCACCAGATCGGTGACGGTGTGACGGGACCATTTGCCAGTCCCCAAAACGCCATCGTTTGCCTAACCACTAACGAAGCAACTAACTGGACCGAATATTAATTTGATGACAGAAATGTTTGCAGATTGTGATGGTTCTGCTTTTTTTACCCCTTTTGGTGGATGGCAACATTGACACTCCCGATTGTGGCGCATGTGACGTCGAGCTCGCCGTGCAATGTACATATGGTAGGGTTGTGTGTATGTGTTTTTGTTGTTTTTATCCGTGGGTTGCTTACTACAAAAGATGAGGGAACGTCACATTAAAGATAAGAAATTTTATTATCTACGACTACGAGTTCAAACAACGAAAACACAATAAATAAGACAATAAAACAACAAATAATAAATACGAAATGCATAGCATAATAATTGAACTTTAAGAAATTAGCAAAGGACCTTAACAAACTGAACTAAAACAAAGGAAGAATGAACACGTTAACAACGATGAATAATATAAAAGTATGCAAGGTAGAATTAAAAGAAAGATTAATTGAGCATTGAATTAAAAGTAATCACATGACAATAAACTCAAAAATAAGCAACAACGAATAAATATGATAAAATATAATAAATATGACAAAGAAAACGCATAAAAAGTATATTGTTTTAAATAATTAAGAAATCAAAACTAAGGAAGTATTACACAAAATTAAAAAAAATTAAACAAAAGGTTTCCAAAACCAAATTTATCTACTACTATTGCATACATTTTTTTAACAATTTAACCCCTGTCATGTTTATGCCATTGTTTGCTCACTATTTAAAACAAACCAAATGGCAGCTTACTGTAGCAGAAAATCCAGTCCCAAAAAACCATAAAAGAACAAAAAAAAACAAAAAAGTAATTTCATTCCCTTCCCATTTGCAGCATCGCCCCGTTGTAAAAAAAAAAGCTACTAAAATTATAAAGAGCTCGAAAAGTGCGCCGATGTCGCGAAAAGTACTTCATGAAGTAATGCCTTTATCCAATAAACTGTCGCAACGAAATCGCCCGCACCAGTCATGGGAGAGCACAACTCTTTCTGTTGCCACGATTTTGCTTCTTCATTACTTTTGGTGGTCGTTTTTTCCCTCTCCCTTTCCTTCCTTGACTGGCTCTGCCAAACTGTCGAACGGCGAATACGCCATAATCCGCATCCTGTGAATCCTTTCGGCTTACTTTCGGCGAACACTATCAGCTCCTGGACGGGTTGGAAAAAGGCCACCACCACCCCCACCACCAGTTGGAAAGTTTTGAGCCTGACAGTTAAAACGCTTTGGCACCCGATGGACTATAGGCTCCACGTTTGGTGGCTTTTTTCCAAAGAGGACGGGGGCGAGGGCATGGCAAAATCGTTTCCGATCTCGTGGGATCATGGTCAATGTTCCTTTTGCGTTTTGTTTTTTTGTCAAGAGCAGGAAGTTTAAGCAGTAAAGGCTTGCTTACTTTACGAACCACGCCATGCGACATTTTACTCCGTTTTCCAAACGAAATTGCAGCAAACGAGAAGAAGCAAAAAGCGAAATAGGAAAAAGTAAACCTACTGCCCGCCGTTTGTTTTTCCTTAGCTCCGGTCTGGCATTTTTCTTTGGTGGTCGTTGTTTTTTTTCAGTTTTGGTGCAGAATATTTTATTTCTGTCTTGTTTCTGTTCCCTTCCTAACTTTCCAGCTTCCTGCTCGTGAACGATCGTTTTGGTATTTTTATCGAAAATTTCCGCAGACAGGGTTTTACCAGTAACTCGTACACACTGCTCGTTACAGCCACGTTACTGGCAGTAAGGAGTAGTGGTGTGGACATTTTTTTGTGATCGAATGACTATACAAACTCGTAAAGTCAGTTTGCGTCTTTTTTTGTTTTGTTTTGCTCGTTTACCATATCTATCGTTTGCCATGTAGACAATGAGAGGATTGTGGGGGTTAGATAAGTCAATGCAAACTTGCAGTTAGTTTTTAAAGAAATAATCCACTAGCTGTGACAAGTGGATTTAAGATGGCAAAGAACCTTATTCAAACTTAAAGTATAAATAGTTATACGTGTATGATGAAACCACAGCTTTAATCAATGAGTGCTACATCATGTTATGAGAAATTTTCAAACTACCGAGAAGCTTTTTTATAAACTTTGGACGCAGTCACAAAATGCACTCTAATTATTTTGCTAATTATTCCTTAACTTTTTAAGTTTGATCAACTTTTAAAAATCAACTCAGAAAAATCGCTGACAGTGATGCAGCATGATCGTCTACATTAGTGATATGCTCTCTGAAGCACACCCACAACTCCGCACCGACTCCAGTTATTGTTAGCTGAATTCCAACTCCGGCAAAATTATAACCACTAGTTATAATCCACTTATAACTAGTGCACAGTTATAGACCACCCGGAGTCGAAGTCGCCCAGAGTCTTGCGGAGTCAAATCGTCCGGAGTTTAGTTGTTTTTGTCTTTTGCTTTGCGCATTCATTTCGTAAGCAGGCCCTAACTTCTAAGAATAGGACTTAGCGACGACATTAATGCTTTCCGACAGCATCCTTGCAACGGCCGTCTCCGGTACCAATACTGGTACTCAATCGTGGTACTCAAGTTGATGCAGTATATATCGACTTCAGGGCTGCGTTCGATAGTATCTCTCATGATATTCTACTCTCGAAGCTAAAAAAACTCGGTTTCCTGGACTGGCACATCACCTGGCTGCGTTCATACTTAACTGGTCGTTCGTACTACATAAGCATAGGATCTCATCGCTCTCACTCCTTCACCAGCTCCTCCAGAGTGCCTCAAGGGAGTAACTTGGGACCGCTACTCTTCCTCATCTATATAAATGACCTATCTTTTGTTTTACCGCCAGGCCAACACCTAATGTACGCCGACGACGTAAAAATATTCGCTCCAGTTAGAAACGACAGTGACTGTGTACGCCTTCAAATGATCCTTGAGAATCTCGACAGCTGGTGCAGCAGAAACGCGCTCCAAGTGTGTGCTGATAAATGTCA
>SIXB01000240.1:0-27718 GCA_007018985.1 Anopheles bwambae | reverse complement strand
ACTCGACCAGAAGATGTCATTTCGCCCTCACATTGACAGCGTTGTTGCGAAGGGAAATCAGCTACTCGGTCTAATTACGCGGACCTGTAGCGAGTTTACCGATCCCATGTGCGTCAAGTCGATCTTCTGTGCCATTGTAAGGTCGTGCCTGGAGTACTGCTGCCCGATCTGGTGTCCGCTTGGCGTTGGTGACATCAATCGCCTCGAGGCCATTCAACGGAGACTCACCAGGTACGCGGTTTGACTCCTTCCATGGCAATCCCACCACGCTCGGCCCACCTACCATCAGCGGTGTCTGCTTCTCGGACTTGAACCACTCTGCTCTCGACGTAAAAACGCCCAATGCCTTTTCATATTCCGGCTCTTTAACGGAGAGATCGATTCCCCGGCATTACTAGCCAGCATCAATTTGTTCGTTCCCTGTCGGATTCTTAGATCCAATTTCCATCTCCGTGTACCGCGTACCCGCGCGTGTACCGCGCAACAACCATAGCCAGGGACACCACATTATACGTATGTCCCTTGAGTTCAATGAAGTGTTAGATTTGTTCAATTTTAGTATGTCTACTTCCACGTTCAAGGAGAAATTGCGTCTACGTCACATTTAATGTTTGCTTATAACTAGAGGTTTATTTATATGCTCCCTAATTTAATTATAAGGTTGCCGATTAGACACGATGGTCCGTCGGTTATATATACGAAATAAATAAATAAATAAATAAATACTGACCCGATACTGATACTGACCGACTCCATCCGATTGTGACTCCCGTAGAATCCGGACTACTCTTTGACTTGTGGTTGTCTCCGGTCGACTCCACCACCGGCCGACTTCAACTCCGGGCGACTCCGACACAGTAAGACATCAACATTGGATGACTCCAGACGATTCCATGACGACTTCATCTTCCATTAACTTCGATAGACTCTTAAAATGCACGACATTGGGTATAACTCCGACTCCAGATGACTGCGGACGACTCCGGACGACTTCAGTCGACTCTGGACGACTCCAGGCTGCTCTGGACGATTCCAGATGGCTTCGGACAATGCTGGTTGGACCTACCTTCTGGAGAGGGTATTAAAATTTTCGGAGCTGGTTTGAAGTCTACTTAAATTTTTTGCCTACTTTACTAGTAACTAATTTTGATTTATACTATATGTCAGATAAGTCGCTCATGATACATAGTTTAGATCATGTAGACAAGTATATCAATAAGCTGATCATGATATAGTTCACCAGTTATTTGAATGTGTTCTTCAGTTAGCAACTGCTAGCAGGGAACAAACTTGAGGTTAAAATTTGTGCATTTTAGTATTTTTACCCTAATTCCCAACAGTTTTATATGATTGCATCAATGATATATTGTTATCATGAGTTGTAATGCTTTTCATATGTATGGTTTTAAATCTTCAGAAATCTGTCACCAGTTATTTGAATGTGTTCTTCAGTTAGCAACTGCTAGCAGGGAACAAACTTGAGGTTAAAATTTGTGCATTTTAGTATTTTTACCCTAATTCCCAACAGTTTTATATGATTGCATCAATGATATATTGTTATCATGAGTTGTAATGCTTTTCATATGTATGGTTTTAAATCTTCAGAAATCTGTCATTTCAATAATTTGAAAAGAAAAATAAGAAGAGTGTCAGTTTGTAAGACAGAGGTATTCATTTGAATAAAACGCTCAATTCCTTGATATGATTTGAACGCAGCCTTGTACAACGTACGTTTTATCCACTTTTATTTGAACTTTAAAAATCAAACGTAAACATCACCTGTGCTCAGGTGCAATGTAGGTCAATTATAGCTCCTATGTACCAGTTTCACTCTGAACACTTCAAGCAAGACATTTTCTATCATTAAACGCAGATTGTTCTGTTTCTCGCGGTGCAAAATAGAATTCATGTAAATGTAAATTAATGTTATCACAAGCAAATCGACAGCATCACTTACGGCACAACCTTGTCCCACACTCCGACCGGCAACCTATTCCAAACCGAACACAGACTCTAATTTCTGCTCAATAAAATAAAACATGATTAACGTCCAACGACGCCTTCAGCCCCCGCAAGCTGCACCAGCCGCAGACGACCAAGCATCTATTTTTCATACTCTTTAATTATAAGATTTCACCTCAACAGCAGCAGCACCACCGCCCAATGGTACGAACACTTCGAGCCAACGAACGTTTGAATCCAGTTTGATTATGAAACTCCTGAGCCTAAGCGGTGAACGTTCAAAGTGAAACAAAAAACAAAAAAAACCAAGCAAGACACATTTGCTTCGGGATGGAAAAGTCCTCTTCCACCCCGTCTGCCAGGGAGGGATGGGAGCAGAAGAAAACTTAAAGACACGAGATAAAACTGCCCGAGACACGCTGCCAGCATCGCAATCGTAGCGATGTTCGTTCATACCTTTCAATTATTTTGCCTTCAATCACTTTAAGCTCGGGTAAACGCCCGGACTGCCCGGCGGGCGTTCGGCCAGCGTTGGGATCTTATCGGGGGACATTCCGGTTTTTCCGGGCCCCCGGTTGTCTTAAAATAAACCAGGTAAGGTGAAGGCGAAACCGCACCGTACACTCCCGGTGCAAAGTATGCTTCGAATGGAAAGCATTTTACCTATCCAATTCTTCGGAGAAAAGTTACACCCGTCCAGCCCCCTGTGGTCCACTGCCCGTTTGCTTATCGTTTGGAAGATTGTTTTATTTTTTTTTTTCTATTTTGGAGAAGTTTTCCCAATAATCTAGCCAGTATCTCGCACCGCTTCCTGTCGATAAAACTTTCCAAACGGGACGATACTTCCTGCCTCGGCATCTTGCTCCTCCCGGGCCAAACCCGGCCATCGGCATTAAATGCTAATGATTATGTTTTGTTTATGAAAATTGTGGAAACATTGAGGCCCGGATCGTACGCCTCTTGGACCGAGAGGCTAACACGCGTACCGTGGTTTTGGCGGTGATGTGGCGTGGTGGCGCCGACAAGTTTGCTGTGATGTGCGCGTGTTCAGCAAGAGAGTAAAGCAAGGGACGGGAGAGTTTGAAATAGGGGAAGAAAGCAAAAAAAAACGCATCGAGAGAAAACTCTTCTTCTGGCGACACCAATCCTGCGTGCGTTTCCACCCTTCTGCGCGTCCTTTTCCACGGCGCCCTGCGGAGTGGAGAAAAGGCGATCAGACCGAGGCCTTGGCGGAAGATGTGCATGCGCTGGATGGTGATGGTGATTGAGCGAATCGAAACATGAGTACGCTTCGACGCTCGACGGCTTCAGCATTGACGGTTCGGTCCCGCAGGAGGAAAAGATGCAGTGCGCTGTATAAATTGAGCTGAAAAATAAAGCCAAGCAAGGCGTCCGATTCGATAGACGGGAAGGGAGGATTGGTTGAAGGATGGGGAGAATCAACCGCTCCAGTAACCTTTCCTCTGCCAGCTGACCAAGCGAGCTGACAGGAGGAAGCTGAAACTGTGTACACGAAGCACAAGAAGGTAAGTTATCGTACAGCAGGCATACAGCTCGCACTGAAAAGGGAAGCTCTATCGTTCCAGCTCTAGCTGCAGGCGGTTTGTGCTACACCATTCAGCCAAGCTCCAGAAAACGACAAGACGTCGGCCAGCGAGCGTCGGGAGCGCGGTGGAAGGAGCGGATAAAGTCTTACAATAAGACAAATAATGAATAAATTTTTATTGACGCTTTCGGTGGCGCCACCAATCGATTAGGATGCGATGGGCGACGCGTGTCCGGAAATCGGGAATCGCAGCTTCCCATTGACTTCCCGCTTCCTGCACATAATGTCCAAACATAGCGTAGCCCTACTGCTGCGTCCCTAAAACGGGGAAGTTTTTCTTTTTAGGGGTGAGGAAAGGGAAGAATTTATTTTGTCGTTGTTTTCGGGCCACAGGACACTAGTCGTCCTCGCGTGTAGCTTGGGCAGGATTAAAGCATTTCAACTTGTTTTGTGATCTCGGTAGATGCGCGCGTGATGTGTATTTAGCCGAGCAAGATGTTTGGATAGCAGGCAAAGGGAGGAGAATGTACTTCCGCGGTGTAGAAAACAACCCCTGAAAGGCAACTGCAAATTTTGGTTGATACAGGACTGTATGACTGTAGCTTTAAACCGATTGATTAACGGGGGGCAGGAGGTTGAATATTGTTTGAAAAAAAAATGGAGGAAATGGAATGTCTTGTCGCGTAAATTCTATTTTGCAACGTGATGTATTTGTGCCGCCTTTGTACCCAAGAAGACACAAAAGATGGTTCAGAAGTAAGGAAATAATTTAATTGAATCATATGGCGAACGTATGATTAAACCGTGGCTTCATGACACGGTCGTCGAAGAGTCCATTCCCTATATAGACAGAGTCATTCATACACAGAGCTAACTAATCTGCAATAAGTCGTATACAACAAACAGCCTCTTCGAGCAGGAATGTTGTTGATAACATACAAAATTAAAACATAGTGTCTTCGCCTCATTGTTAAACTTGTCCCATTGCCCTAGATTTATAAAACAAAAACAAAAAAAAAACAAAAGAAACCATGATATCATAGTAAAACATAGAACCATATTAATAAAAAGTAAAAAAAAAATTAAATAAAAGCAAAATTAAAAGCAAACTCCCTTTAGAACAATAATCCACTAAAATTGAACGTCAAATAGAAATCAAGTATGAATTAATTAAAAGTAAAATAGATAACAATAAAAAAGATAAAAAAAAACATTAAAAATATATAAAACGAAACTTTCTGTTGTACAATAAACAACTAAATAAAAAGAATGCAAAATTTAAAGCAAAAGATTTTTAATTGAAAATAAAGAGCAGAAACAAAAATAAAGTGAAGCAAAGGAAGCAAAACAAACGTAGAAAAAATAAACATTATCAATGATAATAACAACTTCATAAAAAGAAAAACATCTGCTAATAAATATGGCAATACATTATAAGCTGCTAATTGTACATAATACATCAAATAATTAAATAATTAAATAATATAAATATAAATAACACTGCAAAATAAATTTTACTTAAGCATAAGTCAGTCCACAGAGCAAAAAATAAGCTGACCTACTGGGAAAATAAAAAATAACAAACAATCACGAATAAGCTAGAAACATTGACATTTGGTTATATTCTTTAACAATGATACATTCCAATAGATTAATGTCATCATAAAGGAAAAAAAGGCTGCGCTAAATAATTAAACTAGTGAAGAATATAATGCCAACAGCGATCAACACACCGTTCACTGCAGAAGAATCAACCTACGATCAGTTTAAAAATAGAACCGATCTACCTTTTCAACTCCAAAATCCAAGCCTCCGTAAAACATCACCAAAAGGAAGAAAGCAAAAAACAATCCTCTTTTATTTAATCAAGCTTTTAACGCCTTCCACCTATTTTCTTTTGTTTTATTATTTCCTCTAAATCCTAAAACCCCTGATGGGTGGGTTTATATCTGCTCGCCACGATCGCTAGAGTGAATAAATAATAGAAACCGTTCTTTCGATCGCGATCAAGAGACAGAAAATAGCCTTAGGAAAGTTTCTTCGGCTTACAAAACAAACCAAAACGCCGAATAAAGGAACCACCGGAAGCGTTTGTTGTTTTTTTTCTTCTCGTTTAATCCGTGACACATTACACAAAAAAAGAAGACTGCCCCACATGAAACGGTCTAATGAGTGGAAAAACTTTGGAATAGAAGAAAAACAGCACACAAATTAAAGCAAATAATTTCATCGCACGCCCAAACGCGCACACACCCAACGCAGTAAGATCAAATGCTGATAAGGAGGGCGTGTGTGTGTGTGTGTTTTTTTTTTGGGCTGTCTGAACGAAGCCCATTTTTCAAGGTGAAACTTTACATTAAATGCCATCATCCACCCACATGTTGAAAACGGGGATGGATTTTTTTTTGGTTGTTGTCATCGTTTCACGTTTCACCCAACACCCAAACGCCACACTTTACGACGTTCGGCGTGCCTCCTTTCTTGGGGGTAGAAGCAAAAAAAAAAAAAGATAAACCCGCACTTCGATCGCTCGACCGGTATAAATTTAATCTTTGCAGTTGGTAGGTTTTCGTCGCTTCCCTCCTTCATGGCACCGCACTGTTCACAGGCTCTTTTGGTGATCGTTGAAGATCTCTTTTGCCTTCTGGGGGTTTTTTTTTCTTTGGTTCGGAGCCGTGGACGAAGGTGTTGCCTTGCTGAAAGCAGAACGAATGGACCACTATGATGGGGCATGGACGGTGATGGTAGTAATGGAGAAGGGGATGGTTTCATGAATAAATTACATATTCATGATTCGACGGCAGACGGTACAGTTTGTCCGGTTCTGCTGTGCAACGCCGCCTCAACATCGAACACCGTTGCGCACCGACGCGCTTATGACTAATGTGAATGATTTGGAAGGCGGTTTATGTCTGCCGTCTTCCGGGCTTCTCCCAAACCAACCCATTTTCGCCCCCCCCCCCCCCTCCCCTTCTCACGCCTTACTTTGAAGCTTTGAAGGCCTTTCTTTCAAGCGCTCGCGGTGGCGTGAAACCGCATCCGATACCGGTGCGTAAACAAATCAATAAAATAAATGAGATTCAAATGCGCCCGAACGAACAAACACACACACACACAGAGCGCCTTATCCAGCGGTTCGATGGCTCAAATCACCCATTTCATCGTGTCCGCGTTTCCGCGATTGTGATCTTTCTCTTTTTGCCTCGCGCTACCGATTTACGCGGCGCTATGGCGCATAAACTAAGTGGCAAAACGTCACGAGCATAGCGGAGTGGTGCCTGGTGGCGATAATCATAAAGCCGTCGCACCATTGTCACTGCGGACGGGTGGATGCACGGGGCAAGAAACGAGCATCGATTGTAAAGGTAAGCTTTAAGGATTAACCGTCGAGGAGATCGAGTACGCACCACGATCACGGTGATGTGATCGGTAGCATAAGCCGATTTGTGCTTTGTGAGTGACGGTCGGATGTGGCATGTAGCTGTGAGAATTCACAAATGCAAACAAACTATCTAATCGAGTAATGTGAGGACCGATGTGTAATAAAAATAACACAAAAACAGAAAAAGATTCATGAAACTATAAGCAATCCAAATTAGAAGCAAAAATATTGTTTGATTAGTGTAAAAAGCATTTCTTTTCCACTTAGATCGATGTTAAAAGAAAATGTATGTTTATTAAATTTAGAAAATAATTAAAGTCATAAACAGAAGAAATAGAAGCTTACTAAAAAAACATAAAAAATGACTTTTCCATCTAGTGATAAAGATAAGACTAAGAAACCATAACTACACACTTTATAATGAGAGTAAATGTACAAACACTGAAAAAATGGCAACATACAAGCATTAGGAAGGAACAGAAAGAAGAAAATACAACATGTAAAAAAGAATTAAAATTTAAAAGGAATGATGAATGGAAAATAAAAAAAGGATTTAAATTATTAAATATAATGAAATATCGTTTGAAGTAAATAGGAAAACCACAAAACTAGGCAACAATATTTTAAAAAGAAAAACCATAAAAATAAATCTTGAGCAGAAATATACAAGTGAGAAATAGACATTGATTGTTCACCTTAAACACGCTTGAACTGAATTTAGCATGGAAAAAGAAAAAAATATTACTTAAAATCGTGATTCGTGTAATGTATAATGTATAAATGTAAGTTTATTCATAAAAGCTTGAATATGTAAATATTAAAATTAAAAAAAACTATAGGAAAAATAATATGACTGATCATGTAAAAGCATAGATATCGATAAAAATCTTTTACAAACTAATAAAAAACTAATAAAAGGGAAAGCTCTACTTAAATGTAAACATAGAACCTTGAAGAAATAGATGAAAGCAATTAATAAAAATATAGAATCAAAATATGATAGTATATAATTGAATAGAATAGAATAGAAAGGAATAGAATAGAATAGAATAGAATAGAATAGAATAGAATGGAATAGAATAGAATATAATATAATATAATAGAATAGAATAGAATAGAAAAGAATAGAATAGAATTATTTACATTTATCTGAATTGCATTGCACTTCGTTTTTTGTAATCTTTTGTGAGCATAATTTTACCTTAGCAAAGTAAGTGCTTGTCACTTAGCCAACCCATTACAGGTTACCAGTGCTTTGCTCTAGATCGAGTGATCAGAGGCACACCTTACTGCCGAGTGCAGAAAATGTGTGGTTAAGAGTGGCTGCTTATTGTTAGCTTAGCTTACCACCCCAAAACAAGCGTGAACGAAACGTGTTGCCCGACGGTACGGCAAGTGTGCGCTGTCTCATTATTCACTTACAATGCAAACTTGTAAAAGTGATCTGGCTTTGTTAAGGTGCCATTGTTCCGCAGACTTACACTTGCAGCCCGATCCGATCGAACGATGGTCGGTGAAGACAGTGGGAGAGATTTTTTTCTCGCGTTGCTCAATGTATTGAAAAAAACAAAACATATAACTTTCATCCATATCACTTGCATGACAATAGTGTGTGAGATTTTTCGTTCCCAATCCAGTGCAAGTGTTGTGAGGGAGTGTTTTGGCAAAAAAAAAAATCATTTGCTCTTAAAACGCTTAAACCATCAAATCCAAAACTCTTTGCTAATCCCCTCCGGGTTCATCTGCACGTGGATCCACGTTGCCACCATACGATCGCACCCCCGCGAGACAATGAGCGGAGTGGCAGATCAGCCCGAGTAAAAGGCTATCGGGTTGAAGGCGAACGCGATGCAAAAGCGGCCAAATGGGGGGGTGGGGTGGGGACTGGAAATTAATGCAAGAAATATCCCAAACGGGCCGGCGAGAGCGAAAAAAGCAACAGCAAACAGAGGAAGAAAGAAAAAATCCACGCTCCAACACAGTGCGATCGTTTGTTGTAAACAACTTATGTTGCTCTGCCCGCTCTCCTCTATGCGCGATGACTTCTCGCTTCGATGGATTAGTGGCGCGAGTGTGTGAGAGAGAGGAAGGAGCGAGATGGGGTGGATTGTGAAACAGTGAGGCGATTAAACCTTCCAACACCTCCAGCATATATCCTGCTCTCCCCAAACCTTCTCTAACCCCACCCCAGTCCCAGCAAACGATCGAATGGAAGTGAATCGAGTGAAAGATTACTATTCTCATGCAAATGAAGTTTAATCGTGTTTGCTGGCATGGCGTCCGCCCCGTATCGCGCATCCCTTTCCGAACGCTTGGCAACGTTTGGGATGCAGAGTGGATGCAGGAGGTGTGGTCGATGGTGTGTGTGTGTTTTTCTCTCTTTGGTTTGTTTGTTGGTCTCCATTTCTCCATGGCTGCTATAGAGCGAGTGCAGTGTTTCGGTCTAACAATTGAGAGCAAATGGAAATGAAAGTACACAGCGGAGTTTTAGTACAATATCTTAAAACTGTCGTCAGTGAATTGTAAAATAATAAAAAAAACAACGAAAATTTTTTTACTAAAATTTAAATTTTTATTGAAAACAATTTTAAAATTAACAAAGAAGAATACCAAAAAAGATAACAATATTCAAAAATTTCAAAAAACAAAATCAACTCAAATCAAGAAACAAATCAAACACAATGACATATAAAAAATGTAAAAACAAAGAGAAAAAATGAAAAACAGAGAATGAAATTAAAAAAAATAAAACAAAAACATACAAAAAATAAGTGGAAAATTATCAAAGAAGAAAATCGCATTTGTTAAAAATATTTAATACCACGAAAAACAAAATCAACTCAATTTCCGAAACAAGCCTACCATCATAACCAAAAACGTTGAAACAAAAAATTAAAACAGACAAAAGGACATTAAATTAAATTGTTTTGCTTCGGAAATTGCAATAAAATCAACACCAAAAAAAGTTAAAGAAGAAAAGATAAATAAGAATGTAACATGTGATAAAAGAATTGAGAAATAAGAAAAACTAAATCAACTCCATGGAAGAATCAAATCTAACTTCTTAACATATAAAAATATTAAGTAATAAAAAGGTGTTTAATTGTTACACGAACAAAATTGAAAATTTACAACAAATAAAATAAAAACGACCAATACATATCAAAAGCAACGAGTAACACATACAATTAAGACCTAAAGCACTTCCAACTAGTTAAAAAGAATATGACATTTAAGAAATTAGACAAACAATGTGTCAACAAAACAAAATAAACAAACATTTCAGTTGAATTGACTTACAAATAACCAACCCCAACCTAGAAATATTGCCCATTAAAGCCATAAAACGATCACATTAAACAAAACAAAAAAAAAAGCCCCAACGAAAGAAATAAACAGAGTTAACCTCAGCCGGGAGCCGAGAGCCACACATTAAGGTTAGTTAAAATCAATTGAAAAAAATCAACTTCAATCCAGTTTCATGCCCTTCGCACAACCACGTCCAATGTGTCTTCTTGCACATCTAGCTAGCACAACCACCACTGCTGCTGCTGCTGCAACAAACACTTCACACTTTGGCTTCTCGTTGGCACTTCATAAGCTGCTCCTAGTCGCTTCAATTGCTGGCGCCCATCCCCTTGCGTCGCATTTGCACCACCAAAGAAGTAACGAATCGAAGACCTTGAACCGTTCGCATCCGATACTGGCTTCCTCGAGATCGAATCGGGTACAATCTTCCGCCCCAAAAACAACGAAGTGAAGAAGCTTAGTGTGATAAAAATAAACCCCCAATCCAGCTCCCAACGACTGAACTGGACTCTGGACTGTACCCACCCTTCCCCGAAAGTCCGCAACGAATGAACCCAAGACAAAAGGGCACTAAATCAAATTGAGCTCAATGGGGTAGTGAGCCCTTCTGCTGACCGTGTTAACCATGACGTCGAGCGTGAAGGGAATGGGAGTTAATGTGTAACTGCGTCCAGTGAGACAAAATTAATTTAACTAAGGCGTGCAAGAAATACACCACCCCGGACAGTAGCTCATGGGAGCGATATAAAAAAACAATGCAAACGCGAAAAAATCGATCCCTTAATGAACTAAATCCCAGCACCAGCTGAACAAGTGGACGTTTGTGGCGTCTACCGGCTGCAGAATCCTTTGTTAGGTAATGTAATTTGATTTTCGTCTCACTCTACATGTTTCTCGGCAAGCAATGTGGTAGCCTCACAGAACACTAAGCGTTGCTTTCCGCCTCGATCGGTTACTCTCCATCTCGATCAGCTCGCGCGCTACTGCTGATTGTTGACATAACCGACCTGACACTGGCAGCGAACCACTCCACCGATACCGAAAACCGTCTCGTGCGTATGCTTTGTCGCATCAATCAACCAATTTGGGCTAAAAATAGTGCACAAACCATGGGGTGTGTGTGTGTGTGGAGGCGATTGGACCTCCATCTGGACGCTGGTTCGATGAGGTTTCGCGGATGTGCGGAATGGTTTGCTGCTCCCGCATCGAACTACTTGCTTTAATTTATTGGATTGCTTGGAAGTCGTTCCGCAGCAGTGTGCAGCTGTAACAGAAATGGAGAAGTGGATGAGGAAAGCGTCTTTTTTTTTTTTGAAAGGATAGACTGTTGTTTTGAAAACCAGAAGTTTTGAAATACAGAAATTAGAATGAAACCAATCTGTACAGAAAAAGCTAAATGTTTTAAAGATAAAATAAGGAACTAGCAATCCAATTATTGATTATTGAAGAATCATTGATTGTTTTATAAAATACCATTATTTTAATTATAACAAAGCCTACATCTGACGTTAAAAAATAATAAAATTATTTTTAATAATACAAACATATTACTGAAAACTGTCATGGTTACATTTTTAACGGTCTTAAAGGGTTATTTGTTGTTGTTGTTGTTGTTGTTGTTGTAATATTACTTTAAAGAAATTTTTTGTTTGTTTTATTTACTTTCATTAACTAAATCGGTGTTTTCTGGTAAAAGTTTCACAAGTTTATCAAAAAGCCTTATTTTATCACATTATGTTTACAGATGAAATTATGATAAAGAAAACAAAAAATAAAGTAAATAAAATAACAAAGACAGCTTAAAACACAAAACAACATGAGTGAAACAGTAGTTGAAGTTTAGTAATAAAAAATAAGTAAATAAAAATAATAAATAATAACCATAATCCATTCCATCCAATAATTTAGAAGTAATTAAGGCATTAATGTAACTGTGAAATGTTCTCTAGTTTTTACAATAATTTTAAAACTATCTATATTTCTAAAATCAATAGGAATTAAAAAGAAAAGTCATATCTTTCTTAAAGCTGCAAATGAGTACATAACTACGAAATTATTATTTTTGTAACATCGTAACATGTAACTTGTAACTCGTATGAAATGTTATCGATTTACTAAAACTCTTAGTTATGATGGTCACATTTTCTCATTTTTAAGTATTTCACCAAAGTGACATCATAGGCACACTTAATAGATCAGTCAAAACAGGACATTATAGATTTTTCCCCAGGATATGTCTGACAGGTCGTATTGTTTTTACTAAGTTTCCTCCAAGTAATTTACCAAAAACAAAAGTCAAAATTTGCATAGCTAGCTGAGTGAAAAATCGACTTCAAATCAAACACACCCTTTCTGGTATTGGTTGTCCACAGTAAATACAAGGTACAGTCAATATTTTCATCAATCAAAATCAAACATTTATTACGATTAGATTACTCAATAATTCGATATTACGGCAGTAACCCTCGCTATTTATATGAAAACAGCTTCAACACCTCAGTGTGGTTATATTATAAACAGTTTTTCTTGTTGTTGTAACTTCCACCACTATAGCACCACAGTGCGACGACTATAGGAACCATACCATTATTATAGCTACAATGTAGCAACGTCACAAAAATATGTATGTTTTCGTACATTTTTTTTATTTTCAATGGTTAAAATGTTTGTAATTGGGAAGATAAAGCTTATTTCAATTGCTATGTGTTAAAATATTCAGATATTTACCTTATTGATGCATTAAATCTAATAAAACACATCTGTACCACTACAAATTGCACCACTATTGGTACAATTGCCATACAACTCTTTATACATGTACATATGAAACAATAATAAAATACATTGAGGGTAAAACACATATAAAAACAATAAACAAAACAAAAAAACTTGAAAAGACACAAATATAATTCAAATTTGTCAAATACATAAAATATGAAAGAAACAATTATGTAGCCAACAAAAACATACAAAAAACAAGAACGATAACATATAGTAAATACAATAAATGAGAATTAACATTTGACAGAATCAATTCAGATAACAAAAATAAGATGAAAAAGATTAAAAGATTTAAAAAAAATAGAAAACACCAATTTTACTGAAAATGGTTGAGTTTAGCAAGGAACTCATCAAATGCATACATAAAACCAAAAACAACGGTTCTCGTAACGAAAACAAAGAAAGAGCAAAAATAATAAGCTTCCAGGATGGATGCAAAACAAAAACCTCCACACGTAACGGACAACCCCACCACCACAGCACATAGAACGCGAAGAAAATAAAAGCCAAATACATATTTCAATCCGCCCGACAAGTACAATAGTTAATGCCAACCCTTGGACTCCCCTATACGGACATGAAAGTGTACACCCGTCCACCCGTCCACCGTCATGGGCAGCACCAACCGCCTGCATCCGCCCCCCCCCCTTGGGCCGGACCGTTTTGCAAAAGTTCGTGATTTTTCTCCATCCATCAACGGGCGCGCGCGCCGTTCACGCCGAGCCCTTTTTTCTCTCTCCCCGAAAAGTGACGGTGCGAGCAAGGGGGTTGGTGGGGAAAAAAGGGGAAAAGAAGGGAAAAGGAAAATTATGTCGCCGTCATTACCACGCCACCGTAACGATAAGCTACCACTAACCTAACCTTTACCTCAGTGTCTCCCTTCGCTCTACTGCTTTCCAGCCGAAGCAGCAGCACGCGCAAAGCTCACGAGCAACGGCCATCTTTGGCGGGGTGCGAGGAGAAGGTTGGTGGGGAAGGCTGTGTAACGAAACGTTCGGAAAATCGGTTCCCGTTTCCCGCTCCAAACCGGTTTTGGGTTTGCTTTTCTTTCGTCTGTTTTTTTTTTCTTTTTGGGGCCAGTCTCGGAAACGTTTCTACTCCCGCCGTCTCTGAAGGTTTGGCAAGTGGGGAAAGGGAGTGGAGAAAGGGGGGGAGAGGGGGGGAAGAGAGGTTGAACTTTTCTCCACACCGGTACGAGTTTGCAGCCGTAGGGGCTAGGGGGAACCGCGCGCATGATCTTCATCAGCGTGTGTCTTACCGCGAGAAGGCCCCGTCCGTAACGACGCGCGGCCGGTCAAACCCGACGACGGTGACCAGTTTTCCATCCAGGACGGTTTTTGTGGAAGGGAATATGGGGGGGGAGGTGGTGTTGTGAGATGCAGGCCCGACTGGTGGCGCCCCCGATTTGCTGAAACCTGCGCGTCCGTCGTAAAGGGCACACGATCTCAGTTTCGATCAGTCGCGCTTTCCTGCGGCAACGATACGGGAAACGGGTAGGTATGGGGCGAGCCAGGGGGTTTAAGTTGTTGCATTGCCCTTTTTTTTTGCTGCCCCTTGCTGCGCTTGCTTTCTTACGACCGAGGGGCCAAGCCCCGGACCGCGAGCGTGATCTGATCGGAGCCCTGTAAAGTGGCATAATAATGGCAGTGGAGGAGAGTCAACCGCTAATGATCATCACGACGGCGCTGGCAGACGACGATGCGAATGCACTGCCGCCTGGGAGCGATGCTCTGTGTGTGTGTGTGTGCTGGTGGGGAGGGGGGTTTGAAGCTCGAACGTAGTTGGCTCCGGAGACTGTCTGCGGCTGCTGCGTGGTGCTCGTAAGGTAAAGGTACCCTTATATTCTGCCCCACTACAAGGGAGTTCACCGCCTGGACGCTTCCACTTACTTTCTCCCGTACTTTGCTTCGTTTGCAAGCAGTTGAACTGAGAGATTATTAAGAGAATAGGCAAAGAAAAGTTCAAGAATTGCTTAATTTTTTTTAGTAAAATCGTTGTAAAAGATAGAAGCAGTATTTATAAATTGTGATTAAAAAAAGGTTTTGACATTTTAAACAGCACAAGAAATAAAAACGAACAAGTTTATAATATAGTTTTATAAGTGTAAGTTTTTAAATATCTTTTTGCATTTTTCACAATATTTTCCTCATTATATTTGTCTTATTCTTATTTAGTAATGATGTTATCTTCGTTATTGTATTTCCAATTTTATTTATTTATTTATTTAACTTTGAGTACGACATCTTATTTGATTTTTAACATCATGATCATTTCATTTATTTTTTCCTCCTCATTCTTTTCCTATTCCAATTTTGTCTCCTATTCTTGTATGTTTTGACTTCAATTTTGCATAACACATTATCCACTACACTCTTCACTCATTTAGACTGTTCTCTTGAATGATTTTGTGTTTATTTATATTTTATTTTTATGTTTTTATTTCTCTTTAAATAAACTTTCTTTCTCCTCATAGTAATTATTATTGTTTTTTTAAATCTTTGGTTACACTTGTTATTTTTGTTATTTTGTGAAGGATTGTTGCTGTTTCCTTATCTTTTTTATGCTGTATTTTTCGTATTTCTGTTTGCTTTCTGATTTTTACTGACTATTTCATTTCATTTCTTAGTTTATCTAACAGTTTATCGATCGTTTTATATATAACCTCACTGAGGTTTATTTGCATTTTCGCAACACGTTTGAACCAAAATGAGTTAAACAAATTTGGGAAACAGTCAATAAATGGGACGTATTTGAAAAATGATGGAAACCATTTATAAAGCCTATTAACCCTTTTAACAGATATAATGTTGTTTTTTTTCCATCGCTGATCGATTGTTTCCTACTGTGGATAAAATATAAAATATTATTTAAAAATAAATATATTATCATAAGTCAACCGTAGGGATAGTTTGCTCTTTTCCTACTGCAAAATGGTTTATTCATACCAGCGCATGTCTAGTCGGGGTAACATTTCCAATAAATAAAACGTTTGATTGAATGAAAATGACCCACATCAATTATACTGCTGCTGCTGCCAACCACCGTGGCGATATATTTCCCTCCTAATGAACTGCCTCCCAGAATGATCGCAAACGGTGCGAGGCGAGCGGAAAAAAAAAGAAAAAAAAAGGGCTGACCTTTTCCACGCGTGAAACTGGCGAGCGAAAAATAATATCAATAATGAAACCGCCGTTTCCCCCGCGGTGCAAATAATACCACCACCGGTACCCAGCACCATCATCATCGTCGACGAGCGCCATGATCGTTCACCGTACTAAGCCCGCCCTATGGTTTGTAACGGTATACACACCGTCCATAGATTGCCGATACAGATGTAGAACTGAGTGGTTGATCTACTCGCTGCCTCCAAGAAGGCGAGATCATACCTGCACGTAGGCAGCCCGATCACTTGCTCGCCTTCTTACCGAACCCTATTTTGGGTTGGCTCGAGGTCTTGGAGGAAAGGGTTGTTCGCCACTGCCCGCAACCTGTTGGCTCTGTTGGGCTGAACTAGGTAGGGTGCAGTTGTCTTCCGATCGTTTGATTTGATACACGATTTGTCATTTGATATGGCTATAGTGTAGTGCAATTGATCATGCCAGAAATTGTCATCAAACAAAAGCAAAATTTCATCTAACAAAGCAATTTAATTATTTGATGGTAATTAGTACTTACGTGTTGCCAACATACCTACCATCTTCTCTGCTATTTCCATCCATTAGTGCTGGTTTGGGTTGTAATTTTAAAATGAAAACAACAAAAAACATTTATGTTCGGATAGTTGTCCAATGGAACTCGAACCGGGTTTGGATTTGTTATTATTATTCATTTCCACATAGTACTTTATTTCAATTGAATACTCTATAATGTTTCGTTTCACCTCCACTCAGCTCCCCTCATCTTCATTTGTTTCTTTGTTTGTATAAGTTTGCATCGGAACAGGGCTCCTAATTCAACACAAGAGAAACATAAAAGCTTAAACACCGTACATCGCCCGTTACGTTTCTACGAAAGAGCGCATTTGTTGTATAAATTCATAGAATTTATTGAGACCTTCGACCTTCTCGCTTGCTCTTGTAGTTGTTTCTTCCTATTGTTTTCATCTTTGCCCCTCTCGATTCATGTTGTGATTGTGCTGCTCCCCAACAGCACACATTGCTTCGTTTTCAACTGTTTTTGTCTTTGTTTGTTTTTTGTTCAATCCTATCAACTTGCACACACTTACGCACACAAAAAAGTCTTATTTTTTCCACATTTTTACAAATTATTTGTTCACCTTCACTTTGTAAGTTTTACTTCTGACATAGTTTTGTTCACTTCCTTTTCAATTTGCAATCCTAAGTTCGCTGTATGCCGATTTTACTTCATTACTCATCTTGTTTGCCATTCTTTTGCTTTTTGGTAGCTCGCTTTCTTATCGCACACGTTCTTAATCGTTTATCAGCTCTTCTATCCTTTCCTTACCACAGTGTGTGAAGTTTAGAACTCAAATATAGTAACACAATTTGTGCGTTTCGCGCAATCACCAATGGTTGTTTTTAGGTTTGGTTTGTTATGTTTATCATTCATTTTTAATCATTTTTTTTTTTCAATCTTTTAATGGAGCGTTTTCTTAAGAAGAAACTATCGAATAAAAGGCGCGCTCGGTCCGACGCCAGCGACCGCAATTGCTTCACAGACAGCGAATTGGTTCGTTTGGTTGGTTGTGTTGAAGCTTTGTCAGGGGACAGCGGGAAGAGCACGGATTTTTGTACTCCGTGTTTTGGTTATCGCTTCATTGCTGTGCGACGAAGGTTGGTTTCACAAAGATTGGACGCTTAGAAAGAAGTTCACTTGAAGTGGCTTAGACTTGAAGCTGGGGCAGACAGTTAAATTATTTGATTTGATTTGTTCGATCTCGTTTCGTTTGATCACTCGAAATTTTACTTCGTTAGCATTTAAAATTTGTTGTATCCTTCACTCTAGCGCTAGTGTATTTACGTTGTTTTTTTTGTTTTTTTTTTTGACAATGTTGTTTAAACAAAATTTTATGTGTTTTTGTTTGTTTTTAGTTCGTGTTTTTTTTTTTTTTGGTATATTTATTAGTACTTGCACATTCTTATTTGCAGCTTACACTTAATAATCGCTTACATAGCTAATTTGTATCATGATTTATTGATTTGTTTTATTTTCCTCCCATTTTACCATTTTGTATGTTTTTTGTTTTGTTGTTGTGAGTTTTCCTGCAAATTTGCGTACGTGCGTGTTTGTTTGCGCACCAACGCGAACGAACTATCCTCCTTATGTATTGATAAAGTAAGCAACACGCTTATGAACGGTGTTGTGCCAAATGGTGTGCGTCCCAAAAATGGTGCATCGTTTGTGTCGGTTTGCTTTGTTTAATCCGCTGAAACCGTGGAAGAAGGATGTTTTCTATCACAATGTGCTTCTTCTTGCATGTGCATTTGCTTCACACACACACACGCACACACGATCACATGAACATTTCCAACAGCAGGACTACAACGCGGCGCGCAAATGGAAGCAAATGCATGGTACCTCCGCTTTGGGTTTGAAAACGAGGCGTTAGGTATTTGAACTTTTCCAGGGGACTCTAGCCTTCTCCCACGGGTTCAGCGGAACAACGGACAACAGCACGGACACACCGATTCTACGACGGGGGTAGGTAGGGGTTGGGACTGTCGGGGGGTGGGGAAAACAGGAAGTGTAAGGTGGTTTCGGAAACCTTTTGCGAGATCATTGTTTTTTTTCTTCTCTTTCATTTCGTTTCTGCCTTTTTGTTTTTTTTTTGTACAACACAACAACGCCCAGCAGCAGCATCATTAAATTCGTGACACACGCGCACACTCGTATAAAAGGCAAACGACAACAACAACAACAACAACAAGCGAAACAAATTGACAACAACGATGGCGTGTGTCTTGTGTGGTGATGTGTCTTTGTGTTTGTAAGTGATAATTTGTTGTTGTTTTGTTTATGTTTTTTTTTTCTTCTCTATTTTATTTATTTTTATTTGCTTTGTCAAACACACAACGCGGGGACAATGGAAATGGATTGGTTTCTGGTGGTCAGCATTTCGGATATCCTTTTCCAAGGTGTTGTTTTTTTGTTCAAAAGGTATTTCCAAAAGGCACAGATCTTCTATGCCAGCTGAGTGATAGACGGCGTACGGATAGAGTGGACACACAACCCAGGCCCAAGATGGCCAAGAAGGGCGAAAAGCTTTTCTTTCCTTGTCCCCACTTTTCAACACTGTTGGGGCGTATTTCCTGCCACCAAGTTTAGATTTTCCATGTTTCGTTTGTTTACTCCATTTCACACAAAACCACCAAGATTGCTTGTTTTACTAGTTTGGTTGTTTTTTTTCTTCAAATTGTAAGATTTATTTTGTTCGCTAAATTGTCCACCACATAGTATCGAGTTGTTTTGTTATTTTTTATTTGTTTTGTTTTCTGTTCTTGTGTTATTATAAGATCATGAATAATTTGTTAAATGCGCCTACCACTGGATCTGGAATTTTAGTTTGCCACACCTGTGCCATGATTTTGCAACATTTCATTTCAACATTGTTTTTTGTTTTGTTTTGTTTTACTTTGGTGCTTCTTTACTTTGTTCCTTCCTGCGATCAGTGTTTTGACTCACTCTTTGCCCACACTTTGTTGTTTGTTGTGTTTATTCTTAGCTTGGGTTTTTGTTTTCTTATTTTGGTTTTCATTTTGTTCTCGTACGGACACGTGTGCCTTACTTATTATCACTTTTAGATACTATCACTTATAATTTGTTGTGTTTTACATTTCCCCACGCCTGTTCATCGCTCTTTATTTTCTTCACCTCGTTCTGCCCGTTTCTAATCGCTAATCGACTCACATACAAACACACACACACAGAGTTACACAGACAGCGTTGTTTTTGTTTGTTGTTGTATTCGTCTTTAGTTTTTGTTTTCCTTGCTTGTTTCGCTTTCGAATTGCCTGATACGGTATCAACTAAACTAGTTTCACGTTTTGTGTTGAAAAAATCGGTTTGTGCCGGCGCTGTCGCTGTCCAAATGCTCGCACGAGGAAAGGCGGACAGCCGCAACATAAAATCACATTGTTTGAAATCGAAAAACAAAACAGTCACACAGTTATACCGGAAAACGTGCTCCTCTCCAGATGTACCACCCGCCTTACTGCTGCCGTTTGCCGAGCGGTGACAGAGCATGGACGTTAAATTGGAAAAATACTAGAGCCTTTTGGAGAAATTATCAACCATTATCAGTACGGGCGGCTCGTCTAACTACGGCGAATAACGGTATCACAACGATGTGACCGAACTTATCAAATACTGATGATTAAAAATACCCCCTACACTACACCTTGCCGCTCCTTTCCCGCTCCACCGCTTGCGGTTGCCTTGGTTGCGCCGATGGGAGCGCCTGGTGTTTTACAACGGTCTTATTATCTGCTTTATGTTTGTACTTGTAGGATAGACTCTAGAGTGCTTGTAGTACTCGGTTGATTTGATTTTCTTTGTTTCGAGCGTGTGTTTGGGTGTGTGCGTGCGCGTTGGCTCTGCGTAGTAAGGAGCATCGGGATCTACGATCACAAATATCACGTTAAGAGTTTTCATCCATGTTCTAACGATGAATTAAAATTAGTAAAAGAAGGAAAGTTGCAAAGAGAGAGATAAAATGAGAAAGAACAAACGAAAAAATAAATAATATCAAACAAATACAAACAAAAACGAAACATAAACCTAAACATGGGAACAAAAAAACTCAAACATAAACATAAATAGGTAAATTAGAGCAGTAAACAACTGCAAAACAAACAAACAAAAACAACTGAGAATTGGATCAAGAAAAGCAGAAACTCATCGTTAGCTGGGTGGAACTACGACTAATACAGCACAGTAATCAATACTTACACGCTAACACTATCTATATAGTAGGTATTACACAGTAGGGTAAACGATTAATCAATACATTGTTTGTACATCGATTGGTTTGAGTGTTCGTGCCCGCGTTGCCCTGCCTGTTGGAAGCAAACACAACTCAGCTATTAGTCCCTTTTTCTTATCTCGCTCAACCAAACACACACACACACGCACACGGTCGTACGACTCGTCATAACAGTAACGTAAGCTGTGTCGCTCGCCTTCTTTGCAAAAGTACCAGGCGCCTCCATCGACCATCCCGCTCCAACCTCAACCCCTTTAAGCGCTCTCTCTCTCTCTCTCTTTCTCCCTCTCGTAAAAACAAACGCCGTTGACGTTTAACGCCAAACTAAATGATTATTGTTCCCGTTTGCAGGTTAAGAAACACACTTTTACACACTTATGCTGCTCGCCTCACTAGCTATTCCCTTTTAATTTGTTTTTTTTTTTTTTTGGATATGGGAAACACAAGCGTTACTCCAATTCATTCACGTCGTTGTTCTTGTACGCGTCGGTCTTTCTTGTCCGCTACTTTCAGTTATATGCGGCAAACGGAATAGAAAAACCCACCCAAGATGTTCCCACTGAATCCTTTGCTGCTGATTATACACATGTACACATATAAGTTAATAAGTTGATTTTTTTTGTTTTTGTTTTGTTCGTTCTCTGTGCTAGTTGTATGTCTGTTTGTGTTTGTTTTGGTTCGTTTTGTTCTGTTTTTTTTTGTTCCATACTTAAACCATTTACTATTGTTTACAGCTTTTGCCGTTATGCTTTTGTAGTTTGTTCTCTATATTCCAATATGTGTGTGTATGTGTGTCTATTTGCTGCTGTTACTGGTGCTTATCTGATTGTTTGCAAAGAAGCTACACGTCCGAGCATTAGTGGATAAGAGCCAACAAATGTTTTTTTTTATACATATTAGTGTTTAAAAAATGTACGAAAGACACATACGTCGCACTACTAAATGATTTGGTTAGAGTTTTGTATTTCGTTTTGTTGTTTTTTTTTGCTCTACTCTCTCTATTTCTCTCTCTCTCTCTCTCTCTCTCTCTCTCTCTCTCTCTCTCTCTCTCTCTCTTACTCTCTTTTACCTTTTCTTTCTTGCGATGTGTTTTGGTTGCATTTAATAAGATTATTGTAATTACCAATACGATTATTTCTGTTTGCTGTTTGCTGTCTGATTTTGGTTTTGTTTGTTGCTGCTGCTTTTGCATTTCGGCTTTTGATCGGTTTGCGGTTTACTGCGGGAATCGGGGGGAGAGAAAAAATCTACTACAATTACATATCGATTATTTTGTGCGTGTGTTTGTATGTATGTGTTTTTTTGTTTTGTTTATGCCTGCCACTTTCTGCCTTTCCTCCTTTGCCTGCCTGCATTCTAAACATTCACTTGTCAAACCGTCAAACGCACGTGTTCTACCCCTAAGGTTCGACTACTATATCCATTAAACTTGCACTGTGTTTCGCTGCTCTCTTCTTCTTCTTCACGCCGACGTTAACCGACTGAAGCCGTTTTGTGTTTTTTGTAGAGTTTGTTTGTTTAGGTTAATATTTTTTATTCATTCTACTACTTTTGTTTGTTTGTTTGTTTGTTTCTTGTTTTGTTTGCTGCTGGTTTTACTCTCGGGATATGGATTGTATTATCGTTTTCTTTTTTAGTATAGTGTTTCATAGTTGTTTTTTGGTGAAAAAATTTAAGAGTGGTTTGTTTGATCATGTGTTCAAAGCAAACGAGTAGGTCCAATGAGAAGAAGTGCTACATCTCAGACAAACTAATAAGGAATGTAAATTTAAAAATAAAACAGCATGACAGCAGGTTGAGATTAATGGAAAAATGAATTATAGAGTGATTTTATCATTTTAAAATGAATGAAAATTATCAAAGAACATTAAATATATATTCTTCCCATAAGGGAGAACATCATCAAGCAGGAAACAAATGACAAATTGGCATTTGTTAAAAAAAAGTTCAAACAGCGTGATAAAGTTCGTGGTGCGCAAAGCAAACACGCACTACTGTACTTTGATTTGTTTTGTTATGGTTTCCTTGCTGTGCTGGTTGCATTCCCACCAACACATCCTCCTTGTGTATAACGAATGCTGTTGTGTGTTGGGTTTCGTATTTCGTTTCCTTTCTTGTTTGTTTATTTGCGTCTGCGTGAGTGTGTGTGTGTAAAAATTTGTCGTGTTTGTCATTTATTATCAATAGTTTATCAAATTTGAAAATCCTAGTTTGTTGTGTATTGTTTGTTTTTTGTTTTTTTTGTTCACATTTTCTTTTTCGTCCTTCTTACTTCTTTTGTTGCTGACGGCTTTGTTTCGCTTTTCTTTTTTGTTGTTTTTTTTTTTGTTTGTTTTTGTTTTCTCCGTTAATATTTCATACCTCCTTTACCGTTCGACATATGTGTATATATATATATATATATATTTATGTATATTATATAAATATAGAAAAAACACACACACAGTACTTTTATTTTGTTTTCTGCTTCCCTTCTTCTTTTTTTGCTTTGTCTCTTCCTCCCTTCTAACCGCTTGTTTTATCAAGTTCGTTCCTTCTGCTCTTTGCTTTCCACCGTGCTAGAGCCGTGCGTGTCGCTCGCCGTGTGGGTTGATGCTTAATGGCTTCTCAATCTTTTTTTTTCAGACTTCAGTATGAGCAAACAAACCGAATTTCTCTCGCCTGGCTGGAGCACCGAAGTGCCAGGCCAGGTCCCCAGGAAAGCAAGGATGGTTCACAGTTTGTCTAGTGTCCCAGGGTAGACAGAAAAGCGAAACGGGGAAACGGGGGAGAGAGAAGCATTTACAAACACCGACACTACTCACCCTCACCAGCACAAGGTTAGTGTGTGTGTGTGGTGGATAAAGGGTTGGTTAAATGTTTTTTGGTGGGATTTCGTTTAAATCTTCCATCTTTGTCGTTTCAGCTCAGCTCCCCGCAAATGGGGAGATGCAATTTTCCCATTGCCTGAAAGAGAATGATCTACCACCCTCTTTCACTCTCGATGACTCTCGCTCCCTCTTGCTTTCGTCTAACCCTTCACTTCCAAACATCGATAGAACACCACACAGTTAATAAGGCTCGGACAATGTGAAGAAAACGACAAAACGAACCATCGCTCTTCTCCTATTCAAACACTCACACACACAGCTCTCAGTTCATCTGTCTGCTTCTCTATACCGGTCTTGGTCCAGTAGACCAGTAGAGCTCGTCGTATCATCTTGAGTTATCGATGAGCTGCCCCACATTCGGTGGACAAAACGGTTAGAATGAGGGGAAAAGTGTTTTTTTTATAGCTTTTGTAAAATATGTTTGTTTGTTTTTGTGTTTGTTTCATAATTTTATTTTGCTTTTTGTCACGATTTCGTTTGTTTTGTGTTATTGATTAATTTGTTAATAACTACTACAGACACATACATATACTTTGTTTGTTTGTTTGTTTTTTTTTTTTTGGTGAGTTTTCTTTTTGTTTCATTATTTTTTGGATAATTATCTTTTCTCTTCTTTAATGTTCCATTTTCGGTTGGATTTTCGATCGATTGATTCGTCACGTGGTTTTGTGGTTTGTTTGTTTGTTTGTTTGTTTTTTTGCTTTATTCTCTTCTCAATTCTCAATCAATAACAAACAATTGTGAGTTTTCCCTTTTCGCGGTTTCACTCGGTGCGCCTCCTCAGCAGACTCAGAAGCAAATGCAATCGGAATAATGGTGTGTGTGTGTGTGTTGTGTTGCCATGTGTACTTTTCAGTTTAGTTCTCTTTATTTCCATCGTGTTTGGGTAAATTGTGTGTGTCTGTGTGTGTGTGTGTAGATTTGTTTTAGACCTGCCAATGCATTAAACAATCGACTGCTAATTTTATCCATTTTCTGACATTTACTGCCCATTTATTACACTAACGCGAGCTGTTGCGGCTCCCGAGCCTGGGTCGACGGACAAAATCCAAAATGTTGAGCTTGGTTTACGGAATTGGCTTTTTTGTTTTACTATTTATCCGCGAGTGCAGGTGGTGGCTGAACAGTAAATGAGGCTTGTGAGAAGGTGCACGCGCACTTTGCTAATTGATATTTTCTTCCACAGCGTTTTTATGTTTTATTTTTGTAGTTTGTTTTTGATATTCGTTTGCATTGCGTTCTTTCGGTGCTGAGTGTGATGATCAAAGATGTATAAACCGGAAAACAGAAAACGCAACGAAGGAAACCGAACCGAATAAATAGAGAGCAGAAAGAAAGAAAGAAATAACAACCAAGTTCGAAACACCACCGAAGAAACACAACCCAGAAACACAAAACCGAAGAACACAAAGCGAAAACAAAAGGTGGAAAGAAAAACAAATCAAACCAGGAGAAGAACAACAGAACAGAATGCAACATGTTTCGATAACACGGACGAGGGGAGTGAAATATATAAATAAAAAATAGTAAAAGAAATTAAAAAAAAAAACAAAAGTAAAGTATGTTTGTTATTTTGCACATTTTTTTCCATGTGGTATTTTATTTTTTCTTCAAAAAAACAACTTCTACAGACTAAATTGGATGTCTTAAAAACAAAAGACAGTGAGATCACAAATAATAAAAAAAACACAGAAAAGAACTTGCAGAAGAAAACGGGAAAATAGGGGGTTTCACTACACATAAGTTAAAAACAAATTATAATAATAATAATAGAGTAGCGGTAAAGGTAGAGTTAGGTGTAGGTAGGTAGTAAAAGGTAATAATAAAAAAAAAGGAGAAAGATATTTTGTATCCTTAATTCGTAAATTCAAATATCACAAATGAAACGGTTTTTTATCCTTTCCTTCTTTTCTCCTTTTTCACATTTTATGCTCCCATTTCTTCACGCACACGACTGTAATGGGGGGGTGAGCGGGGTGCTTGGGAGGGGGGGGAAATACGTCCCGTTTTCCCGTTTTTTCTCCTGCAATTCTTTTCCTCTCGGCTCGCCCTGTGCGCACCGCGGTACGCGCGCGCTCACAAATTATCCTCTCTTCCTTATTCGCATAATTCCATTTTCCTTTTCCCTCTGTGTTGTATTCACATGTTATCTCTGCTCTTATCTTAACTTGCTTGTGTGTTTGTGTGTTTGTTTGTCTCTTTAAATTATAAACTTTTGTTTTCGTTTGCTGCGGCGCTGCTATTAGTTTTTTTTACTGTTTTTTTTTTGTATTAACGCACGGCGCTCCAATAATTTATACAAAGAGACAAAAACGGGAACACCACTGTGTGTGTGGTTTTTGTTTTAGACAAAAGAGAAGGAAGGAAAAACATTTTCAAAAAATATCTTCCTTTCAATGCTTAAGCTTAAGATCAATGATTTGTTTTCTTGTTTCAAAAACAAACGAACAGGAGGAAAAGAGCTACCTCGTCAGTTAAGGAATCGGTACACGTTGCGTGTATAGTTTGTGTGTGTGTGGTTGTGTGTTTTTTTACTGTTTTCAATGTGTGCTCGTGTTGAGTGTGTTACTGTATGTGTGTATGGGTTTAATGTGTAATGTGTTTTTGTGTCTTCATCCTACACTGCTTGTTCTCCTTTCCATCCCTTTACTCACAAATGCTTTATTATCGGCTTTTCCTGACTTCCACTGGCTTATCCACCTATTTGCATTTCCACCATTATCTCCCTCTTTCGCTCTCCCTCTCTCTCTCTCTCTCTCTCTGCTTGTATGTGTTTGTGTTTGCTTATCATGTTAGTTTTTGTGTACCATGCACTTAATTTTTTTTCTTGTTTTAAATCTGTTTATCATTAATTTTGTTCCATTTTTCTGCTTCGCTTTTCGTTAATTTTAATGCTTTTTTTTCTTTTCTTTTCTTTGCTTTTCTCTTTTTCCCACCCTTTTTTTTACACTTCCAATTTTTAACATGCAGTTCTCATTTTCCCCCCTTGCTTTTCCCCGTCGTTTTTCATCGAAAGTTTTGATTTTGTGTCGTTTATGTTTCCTTTCCTTACCACCAAAACCATTTTGTTCTGCACGCTCTTGCTTGCTGCCCCTTCCAGTCATGCTTTCTCGATCACGGGGAAACAAACCTCTGGGGTGGTGGTGCTGGTGGTGTGGGGAGGCAGGTAGGAACTATACAAGGTCCGAATTGTATTCCGAATCGTTCGAAAACTAGGCAATTGCGTTTGTTTTGTTTTTATGCATTTCATTCCTGGATGAAACAACAGTTTTTTTTTGTACCAACAGAGACACATTTTCATGTTCGAAAATGCATTTTTTTTTCAAAAAAACAAAACAAAACAAACACAACACAAAATACTAATACATGGAACATGAGATGCCGACTGCGGTAAGGTTAAAAATTGGTGCAAAAATTGAAGGGGGAAATCCTCAAGAAATTTGAGGATGTTTAAAATATGAATAATATTTTGCCAAAACAAGCAGATTACACCAAAGAAGGTGTTGGGAGGGGGTTCGAAAGACAGATAAGAATTAAAAAAAAAAAAAAAAAAAAAAACATGAGCTTCACAAACACACTTACTCATCATCCAATCTTCCATATCTCATTTTGGCCCTTAAAATTAGTTTGTATCGCGCGCGCTACGTGTGTTACCACCGTGCGTGTTCGCCTTCCTCTCTCTTTCTCTCTTTTTTTGTTCTCTTTTCTCGTGCTTCCTCTTTCCTTCTCGTTACGCTACGATTATTTTGCTTCCTCTCTCTCTCTCTCTCCTTCTTCTTCTATTTTCACTTTCATTTGTAATTTTTGTGTATTCGATAGTAGTACGTTAATGCTACGCTTTTCTTGCTCTCCCCGCGTTTCCTTAATTTGTATCATGAATGAATGAAAATGCGCAATCACACTTCTCTTTCCCTCTCTCTCTCTCT
>SIXB01000239.1:0-85706 GCA_007018985.1 Anopheles bwambae | reverse complement strand
TACAGTTGACGCTCGGTAATCCGCACTTGAGAGCAGGACACAGTTACAGTGGAGCGCCGTTTATCCGGGTACCTTTTATCCGGCTGTCCGTTAATCCGTGCTGTTGAGAAATGACAGTTCAATACAAAGGTGACATTGCGTTATGAGGAGGATATTTGAAAAAGCGGTTATAAGAGCACATTGTCATAACAATTTCATTGCAATTTTCAAATATTCTCATTGGAAAACATGAAGTTAATAAAAACTGGGTTATTTATACCAAAAAAACTATATATATTTTTTAATTAATCAGGTATTGGTGATAAAATATATAATTTGACCTATTATCCGTGTTATTCGCATATCCGGGCGAGGTCAAGTCCCGAGATGCCCGGATAAACGGCGCTCCACTGTAATTAAACATTAAACAATCGAGAACGTTCTCAAGCTTTCGTTCTCATAGCCACGATGCCGAGAAACGGAAAATAAAATATGATAAAAGGCGCTTCCCATCTTTTGTCCATTGATCGATGCCGCCGAGACGGTTGTGCGTGCGCCGACTGTCAAACGCGCTCGACTGCCATCGTACGTTTCCTCTCTGCGGAAGCAGCGCTGCCTTGCTTTGTTTTGGTTTTGCTTTTGTAAGTGATGGATCGTGATGGGTAGCTAGCTAGTCAGAGGAGAGCAAAATCGGCCAGTGTGTCCGCTGTACAGTGTTTATTTGAAACACCATTTTCATCATCGTACTCCGTTTTCCGCGGCAGCGTGAAAGTCCCGTCTCGGAGCGAAAAGAAAAGTCCCCCCAGGCCGCCGTTTGCGCAGCGTTTTTTCGCTTTTTTTTCGGGATAGTACCGTGTTTGTGCGTGCGTGCTTGTGTGTGTGTCTGTGTGCGCGTGTCTCCGTGTGTGGTGTATGTTGTTGTTGGAACCGGGTGAAAAGCCACCTTTTCCAATTTACCTGCCTCACCACACTCGCCAAATCCCCAAATCGACACACCAGCCAGCCACCAGTGCGCCATTGCCCGTTTTGGCCGATTGCAAGCCTCGTCGTCACGCCGTCAGCAGGCAAGCAGCCACTCCGTTCTGTCACCCAGTGTGCGTCGCCATCTCGTCGAGCAGCAGTAGCAGCACGGACGCGTCCATGTGTGCGTACGTGCGTTGATAAAATTGGCTATTTACGCTTGCCCGAATCGACGACGGGGGGTCTCGATCCTGTCGAAAGCGCAGCACAGTTTCCTAGCATCGGGAAGCTGTCGTGTTCAACCCATCCATCGGTAGCAGCCGCAGCCTCGACCATCGTCGGTTCGCATCGACGGTTCCGAGGTGGCATCAGTGGAGCGATATAGTGGAGCGTCCGTCGACTAACGGCCCCCGACAGCAGGGATCTGCACTGTTGCGTCGCAGATTTGGCCCAAACCACCGCCACCAGCACCAGCCGCTAGAGCGACGATATCCGGCACTCCCGAGATAGAGTAGCAGCAGCAGCAGCAGCACCATGGTAGAACGCATTGTGGAGGAGTGTTGCGACGTGAATTCCGGTGAGTGTGTGTTTTCCCTTTTTTCGTAGGTCCTACGTGACTGGCTGAATGCGCTCGCGCTTCTCCATCACCACCACCACCTCAGTTTTCTTTTTCCTCTCTGGTGTGGTGTCGATGGCGAAAGGAGCAAAAACACGGCGATGCGCAGTACGCAGGTGCTACCGGCATTTTCGGTGCTGGCAAGACGACAACACGGAACACCCGGCAAGGATGAAAACAGTGCGCCCCAAAGGAGCAAAGACACGGGTGTGCATATATTCGTTCACCACATAAGCGCGGCGGCGGAGGTGTTGAGCTTGTTTAGACGTTGACTTCGCGCTAGTCGAACCATCGTCGTTAGATGCACCACGCAAGGGGGTGGTAGTGCGGGGGGTGCAAAGAAAACGGGAGAGAAAGAGGCGCAGCAGCAGCTGTGTGTGTGTGTGTGTGTGCGTCAAAAAGATCACAAACACAGATCGCACCCGCCTAGTGGGAAGAAAGAAGAGCAGCATGATGGCGTTTACACACACCAGCGCACACGGCTGGTGCTGCTCATCGAGCTGTGGAGCGGAAAGAACATGTTTTTTACGGGCACACACAGAGCCAGGCCATGGCATGAAGCGTGGTGTTGGCGGCGATGGTGGTGTGGCGGCGGTTCGAGTCCCAGCGTGTGTGTGCTCTGGCCACTTGATTTGTATTCGACTTTCGAACGACATTCTGGAATATATTTCCTTCGCTCGCCCATTCACGGTTCAACCTGCGGCTGACCCCCGCTCCCTGCCCCTTGCGTGTGGGTACCGCATGCAAAATCCTATGTGTGTGTGTCTGTGCACCTTAGACGTCAAAAGCGTTCGCCGTTTCTTGGCTCTATCTTTTCTCCGACGCCCCTTTTGCAAAGGCTACTACTGCTGCCTAGCAATGGCCTGTGTAACCCCTTAATACCTGCGGATGGCGTCTCACAAGCAATGTTTTGAAAAGGTGGCACAGTCAATACTTGTTGCCAAAACAGTGGAAGAGAGTACATGAGCAAGAGGGGCAGTGCAACGCTGCTAACTAAAAAAAGAGTCAGAAAACAGGACCGCGCAGGATTTTGTATTCATTTCGATAAGAAACCAAAACGAACTTGCTTCGGAAAGAAAGCTGACACTGAGAATTATTCAACAAAAATGTCAAAAATGTCCTCATTTTGATCCTAGCAATACAAGAAAAAAGACCCTTTTCATCTCGTCATCGTCTGATTCGGCAGCGATTCCTCATTCGACGGAGGCTGTGTGAATGTGTGTTTGAACCTACAACACAAAAAAATGGTATGTGTGTGTTGTGCATCCACATCACCGTGTGTGGACGATGGAACACACCGCCGCGCACCACCACTACACATCATCATTTGCAGGTTAGCCACTTTTTCTTGGCCGATTCAAGAAATAAAAACCCTTCAAAGCAGGACTGCTGCACAACCATCCAAAAAAGGGACAATTATTCCGTTCCCAGGAATGGCAGAAGGGAAAAGGGTCCGGTAATAAAAAAAACACAAAAATTCGAAACCGTTGGCTCCTAGAATATTGCGTTTCGGTGCGCACGTATGCACTTTTTGTTGTATTTGGTGTGTGGCGCTGCGGTGGCCTGTTTTTCTCTGTCGGTCTCTTTTCGGCCTGCGCTGCTGAGTGTTCTACCGACTGACTCTCGCTCTCTCTCTCTCGCTCTCACTCACCTCTCTAACGCTCGCCGCGCTCCATTCACCACACCGCACTTCCGCACGCACTCATCGCTTTTGCGCTCACAAACTCTTCGTTGGTGCGCCGCGCACAGTGGTGGTGTGCACATACAACACATCTGCCAGCGGCTGCGGGTGTGTGCGTGTCTATGAAGGGTGCGTAGTCAACGTCAACAGACTCGGGTGTGTGTATGTACCGATCGCGAGCTACGCACACATTCAAGTAGCAGCTGCTCACGTAGTCCGTACCGCCTGGCCCGCCCTTTTCCCTTCGCCTTTCCAAGGGTTTGGTGGATGTTTTTGTGATGAAGAAGAACGGAACACACCGAACGCGTTTGGTTTTGTTAGGGTAAGGAGGGGTGCGTAGGGTGAAGGGGGTAGATATGGTACGATCCCCCCGGTGAATGGGCAACGGTTCGCCGTTTCGTTGTATGTGGCGTGAGTTTATAAACACACAGACACACACACACACACACAGAGGCACCGCGGTTCGACGTTCGCTGCTGCGTCTGTACACAACAACGCATACCAGCGTGCCTGTTTGCGTGCGACGAGAACACACACACACTCACACTCGCACCGCCGCCGTTCAGTGTGTGCGCGCTGCGGCGAGATGTGGTGTGTGACGACGAGACCCGTTCGAATCTCATCAACGTCGTCGTCGTCGAATCGCCAAATTTAACACGCAATAGGTTTTGCCACGATGTTTTGCTACTACCCCGGTGCTGCTGCTGCTGCTACAGGGTGGTGGGGCGGTAGTGGCCGCGATTGAATGTGCTGCGGCAGCGGCAATGTGGTCCCAGAACCTCCTCTGAATGTGTTTAATAATTGAAATCTGCTCCACTCTCTTTTCCGTTGGGGCCATCTTCTTCTATCGCCCAAGATTACAGCGCAGTACATTGTTGCCTATTTCCTTGCCCCCTCCTCCCGCATCTTGGACGTCAGCGGGCGCCGTCACCATCGCCTACTGTTCGCGCTTCTCCCGCAAGCGCCTCACACTTGAATGTCATTCGCTTTTGCGTATCTCGTTTCTCGCCGAATCTGCCAAAGCCGCACTGCCGGCAAATGGACAATGCTGGTGAAAGGGGGGAGGGAAGATGGGTCTGGCAATACATTGTAGGGCGCGATTTATGCTTGTTTTTGTGTGGGCCATTTTAAGCCCCATTCGAATTAATCAGCTCAGCTCTCCCGATAGGTTTGTGTTTTTGGTCACGGCGTTGACGGCGACGCTCTCGCCGCGTTGCCAAACGTCAAAATAACAACAACAATACACGGTACCACCGCCATGATGTACCCGTGGGCCACCACATCCCCTCCCCTGCCCAGCACTTCCGGTACCCATTGATGTTTGTTGTTTTGATGCACGAATTTACGCCAGCTTTTTTTCTTTACTTCTTCTTACTATCTCTCCAAAACGGCACGACAAGGCGACCGACCAACTCGCAACTTGATTTTCACCTTTCCTTTGCATTGCGGTTGGTAGTTATTGTCAGAGTGCGTGCAATCGGCGTCCTTCGAATGCAACGAATGTAGTAGAGTTTGTAATGAAAGTAAAAGGGACTATTTTGTGGCATTTTTTGCCCTTGAATTTAGATGTCTCAGGTTAAACTAGCATACCGAAAACCATTCTGTACAAACACAACCCAATGTGACACAACCCAATGTGATGATGTAAAAGTGGTAGGGGAAGGCAATCCCACGTGCAATTCCTGCTTCAATGTGAATGTTTTGCGTTCTTGGTGGTGCGTATTACATGGCATAAACAAGTAAATATTGCACATGTATCATTCGTGCGGGATTGTGATTCTCAAGGGTTTGGTCTTACTTACACCGCCGATTTGCTCTTTCTTTGACATGAAATTGCAATCGGACCAGTTACGACAGGTTTTTGTGTGTCTGTCGTGAATGTAAAAAGAAGTGAAACAAAAAAAACCCAGATCCGATCCATCGTGTTTTGTCCATTGCTATTTCCTTCATCGCGAAGGAAAAAGCACGTTGTGTGCTCTGTTTTTTTGTTGTTTCTGCTGTAGTATTAGACGGTTCCGCCCGAAAGACGAACAAGCCAGCTCCCCCCCCCTTATAGCGACGACCTTCGCAAAAACGCAAAAGGGGAAGGGGGAGGTGCACGGTTGTTGTTCGTACCGGTTCAACGGTTCGGGTGCTAGAGATAACAACCAACAATCAACCAGAGTGAGGGAGGTAAAAATTGTCCACCCCACACCTCCACCAGGGTGTGAGGAAAACATAATTAAAAGAAGAAGAAAAAAACAGATCAAACAAACAAAATAAACACCACATCACAGAAATGACGTCTTCCCACAAAGCGCGGACAACGGATCTCTCTATCTATCTGACACACACTGATCGTCAACGTCTTTTCCCAACAAGCACGGGAGATCGGATCGAATGGTGATGGGTGAGAGAGAGATGGAGAGAGGACAGAGAGAGTGAGAGTAGAGCACACCGAAGGAGTGGATGTGCCATGGGTCGACTGTTGTGGCCAAATATATTTGTAGCACGTTTTTGTTGCCGCCGGCTCGCAGCAACACAAACGGAGACGACACAACTCGACCATACCACAACAACAACGCGGTGCATAAATAACTCGACCGATATATCTTCCTTGTTGATCGTTGTCGTCGCAGTAGGCATCTTAAAACGTTAAAAAGGATCTGCCGCCGGTAACTTCGACGCGATACTCTCGCGAAGCAGGCGAACGTGTGCTGGGAGGGAACAAAAGAACCCGGAAGAAAGGGGTTGAAGAGCGAGAGAGAGGGAGTGGTAATTTTCTTTGCTTCCTGTCCCCTCCTGTTGATGATGGACAAACGGATGAAATTTCCTCATATTCACCCATAACGGTGTGATGTTGTGTACCGCGTGGTGTTTTCTGTTTCATCATCATCATCATCATCTTCAGCGTCATCGTTGGTTTTTGGTTTGTGCAAAATGAGTAATCAAATCCGGAAAAAGAAACTTTTCTGCCACCACCCATTCTGAATTGTGTGTGTGGGTGGTTGCCTGGGGCATTGCATTGTGGGGAGGGGACAGTGACACTTTTGAAGGTGTAAGGGGATGATTTTTTGTTGTTGTTTTCATTGCAATGTAGCCAAGTGTTGGTTTAATTGGGGCGCACTGCAACGGCGGGCTTTGACAGTAGACGGAAGCTTTGGTCATTATTTTACCCCCCCATACACACAGTAGGCTGAGCGATTGGGTTTGCCCGTCTAATTGCGATGGCTGACACACACACAACGGGCCACAGAAATGATGCAATTTTCGCCTACATTTGAAAGTGTTTCTACTGCTGGAATGAAACTGATTCTTACATTCAATTTCATAAGAACGTTATATTCTCAGTGATCAAAGAAAAAAAACGCAATTTCTAGCCCACCAGAGCTCTGGCGTGCGTCGTTTACAGTTCTTCAATTTCCACTATTAAAACAATTTGTTATACTTACTTCGAACGATTAACTGTTACATCGCGTTCTCCAGAGATAATGCACCATACTAGTGATGGGAAAAATAAGGATTTCGACGGAATCGATTTCGGATAGTTCCGAAGTTTTCTGGAATCGATTCTGGATAGTAGGTCCGGAATCAGTTTACGGAATCAAATCTGGAATCGGCCCCGGAATCGGTTTCGGCATCGGAATCGGTTTCGGCATCGGAATCAGAATCGTCTTCGAAACGGAGTCGGTTTCGGCATTTTCATAAGAATAGGCGTTTGGGTCCAATAATGCTAAGTATTAGCCGCAGAGAATCAAAATTTACTTGTAAACGATCACTTCTCATGGAGATTCTCGGACTGATTACGCTTCTGAAAGTTCTTATTTCAATGCAAGAACTGATTCTCGTTCCGGAGCTAATTATATTTCTGAAGTCAATCCTAATTCCGACACCGGAGCAAATTGGGATTCCCGGAATCGGAATCAGCTCCGGAATTGATTCCGAACACGGAATCGGAATCTAGTAGGTCTGATTCCGAACTCCCACCACTACACCACACAGCCAACAAAAAGACTTCAAACAATTAACCCCGTACTAAAAAACCCTTCTCTCTCTCGTATGTTCTTTTTTTGTTTTAGATCCAACCCGCAAAACCGATGTCGCACGGTACAGCAGCGAGGAGGTGTCGGGCAACGAGTCCACCGAGGCACGCATGCTATCCGAAGCCGAACGGCAGGCCGACTTCAACCGGCACAAGGAGGAGATGAAGCGCAAGCGGCGCCGAAAGAAACGCACCAGCTCATCGATGCAGTCGTCATGTTTTCAAGGTAAATGAAGCCACACACCGCGCTTCGTACCGTGCCTACCGGTGCATGGGACTGCTCCGACCAACACCGCCGCCACACCGTCATCACCACACCCCGCCGCAACACCTGATGCACAATTATCGTTAAACGGTTCTTACTACTATACTCACACGTACACCTCTCCTCCGCTAACGCGTTGTGTTGGTCGATTCGGGTGCATCGTTTAAAAGATCGGATTTGCTAAATCGGCGCGCGGCAGCAAAAGCGCACCCACCGCTTTAGCGCCGCTCTGTGGCCGCTCCAAGTGAGAAGAATTCTTTCGCAATGTGGGCGCACCACATTTGTCTCTGGCGGCGGGTGGTGGTGGTGATCGTGGTGGTGGAAAAGTGCAGTGTGCAGTCTCTATGTCGTATGTATGCGTGCCGGTGTGTGTATGTGTTTCTGTTTGTGTCGGTTGTTTGTAGTTTACTCGCAAAACGCATTGCCCTACTAACCGGCCAACCACCCCTCACGGCCAGCCAGGTTGATTGGATTCCTTTCGCTTGCGTGCATCTATCATCCCACTTGAACACACACACACACAGATAGGCACAAACGCGCATGTACGTCTACGATTGATGATCTGCAATCAAGCGAACACAATAGAGTAGCGAACTGTAATATGGCCGGTGATGATGATAACATTTAACAGCTCAGGCGTCAATTGCTTTAGATACAATACAACATAGAGGCTGTAACGGGGAATGTGCGTCCTCCCATTTTTCCCCCGACCGGCAAAACCGTATTCCCATCGCTAACCTGCTCCCGCATCGCTAACCTGCTCTTCCTCTCCCCATGCAGAGCTGTACAAGCTGACTGGCGAGGTGCTGGGCGAGGGTGCGTACGCGTCGGTCCAGACGTGCATCAACATCTACACCGAGCTGGAGTACGCGGTGAAGATCATCGACAAAATACCGGGGCACGCGCGCGGCCGCGTCTTCCGCGAGGTGGAAACGTTTCACCACTGCCAGGGGCACCCGAACATCTTGCAGCTGTTAGAGTTTTTCGAGGATGACGAAAAGTTCTATCTAGTGTTCGAGAAGATCAACGGCGGGCCGCTGCTGACCCGCATCCAGGAGAACGTCTGCTTCTCCGAGTACGATGCGGCGCAGATCATCAAGGAGATCGCGTCCGGGCTGGACTTTCTGCACAAGAAGGGCATCGCCCACCGGGACCTCAAGCCGGAGAACATCCTGTGCGTCTATCCGGACAAGCTGTGCCCGATCAAGATCTGCGACTTCGATCTCGGCTCCGGGATCAAGTTTACCACCAACATCTCGTCGCCGAACGCCACGCCGCAGCTTTTAACACCGGTAAGCCAGTGCAGTAAACGGGGGGAGAAATTGACCGTGGTAGTGGTGGTAGTACAAAATGGGAGCGGGGGAGTGCGCGCAGTATCATCATCCCGTGTTGTTGTTTTCGTAGTCACTTATCGCCGGGAAGGCAACTTTTTTTTTTGCTTGTTGTTGTTTTTGTTGTTGCACTTCCCCTTTCTGCGGCTTCTTCTTCTTCTTCTGGTTGGTCATCGTTCTCCCAGCTGGGACGGCTGATTGCTACCGATGGTAGCGCGGTGATAAGACATGACTAAGGTTACCTTGTTTTTGTTGTTTTTTTTCCACCCCTTACGTATGTCTATATTTTGATTTTATGGGTCAACATTCGTACTATAAACTCATCCGCGGGCGGCTCCCGCGGTCGGAGGGGGGCTCTACCACGGGTGGTGCATTTTTTTTCGCGTGCTTGCTTCCTTCAAGTTTGCTTCCTTTCCTTCTTAATCTACTATTGTGAAACGTAATGAAATTGGACACCACGTTGCGTTGTGCTGTTCTGCTTTTGATGTTGTTGTGTTGGGGGTAAAGATAAAACGGCATTGGTCCCATTTGATGTGCCTTTTGGGTATCGCGACCCAAACAACATCCACCCGCCTTGTGCGCACATTTGCTGCTTCATCGTGATAAGAGGCAGGCATATGGGCTGGGTGGGTGGTAATTGATTTGTGTTCCTTGACTATGTTCCGTCTCGATGGACTCGGGAGAAGAAGCCGGCACGGTGTGAAGAAAGAACCAAGACATTCCAAGCCCTTGCTGTGGCTCTTTTTGTTTATGTTTGTAACATTGGGATAGAAACAGTTGCTACTTTCTCATATTCTATCGCAAATCGCAACGAAGAGAATAGCCCACCATGTCCGCACCTTTCCTGTTTTGGCATTAAATATTTGTTCTTTGTTTAAAATTTAACGTATACACTGTGTGTACGCATATTAGCACGGTTGCAATTAACACGGCAGGGATATTAACTGCGACGGTGTGGCGTGAGTAGATAAGTAACAAGGCAAACATGTTTGTCTGCCGAGTTCCTGTGGCCAACTACTGCGGCTGTGTGTAGTAGTGTTCAGTTACACCTTCATACGAACCCCCTCACCCGGCGTTGAACGCTGATTTGCGATTTAGGCGACATTGTATCGATGCAATAACGTCGCGAAGAAGTCGGCGAAACTATGTAATGGATGGTCCCGCCTGGGGGGAAACGATCAGTGTGTGTGAAGTGGTTGTTTGCTCACACCGGGCGAGGGGTTAGTTTAAAACCTTCACTAGGTGCGCGAATTACTGACAACTTGACCTCTTCATGGGCTATCGATAAGAGGGAAAGAGGAGGGACCCTGCTGGCAGTTGTTGATAAGGAAGAGCGATGGTCGGAATGCTGGAAGGATTATTATTCCCTTTTTTAGCGTGTGCGGTGGAGAGGAAGAGAGGGAGCACATTGTAAGCCTCTCCTCCTGCCGTTGAACGTTCGTATCGACTGCCTCTTTGTATTTCTTCCCCAGTGCGCACAAGAAAGTGAAATCATCGCTAATGCTCCGCTCTCGTTTTCTCCCTCCCTTTTCCTATAGGTCGGTAGTGCCGAATTTATGGCACCGGAAGTTGTCGATCTGTTCGTCGGTGAGTCGAACTACTACGACAAACGATGCGACCTGTGGTCGCTGGGCGTGATCGCGTACATACTGCTGTGCGGCTATCCGCCCTTCTCGGGCAACTGCGAGCAGGACTGCGGCTGGAACCGGGGCGAGAACTGTCGCACCTGCCAGGAGCTGCTGTTCGAGTCGATCCAGGAGGGCCGGTACTGCTTCCCGGACAGCGAGTGGCAGGACGTGAGCGAGGAGGCGAAGGACCTGATCCGGGGGCTGCTGGTGAAGGAGGCGCCGAAGCGCCTGAGCGCCACGGCCGTCCTGAACCATCCGTGGATTCGCATCAGCGACGATACGGAGTGTGCGGTCGGTGGTATCAACTCGAAGGCGAACAAGGAGAAGCAGCGCCGCCGGGTGCTGAAGACGCCTGGTGTAATTCGACGGTAAGCCCAACCGATGATCGTTGTGTGGAATGTGTTTGTAATCGATGTTTCTTTTCTCTCTCTCATTCTCTCTTCCGCCTCCGTAGAAACCAATCTGCGCTCGAGTTGTCCCACTTTGCCGAATCGGCCATGGCGGTCAAGCGCGTCATCATGCAGCACTTCTCCATGCGCTACGACTATATGGCGAAGGAGCGTCCCAACATCTATCAACCGTCGTACAATGGCAGTGTGGAGCCGGCGGCAAAGCCCACCGAGACCGTGCTACCGACGCCGGTGGTTGAGACAGGGAACGCACAGCCGCCGAACAGCAGCAGCAGCAGCAGTGATGTTGTGAAACCGTTTGTGCCGCGAACGGAAGAACCTAATGGAGTCTGTGATGAAGATGAACTGTGTAAGGAACGGGACGAAGGGATGGGAATGCAACCAATGACCACAAACCACGTTGAGACGGGAAAAGAATGGGAAAAGGATGAAGAGGAGAAGAAGGAGCTTATCAGAGGTAGCTACCAAAACGTTTCCATCGATAGCCAGAACATGGTGGCGGCGGCGGCCGGAGTAAAGGTGCCGACCATCACGATTGCCCCCGTTGCCGCCGGTAACGCCGATGTGACGGTGGGAGCTGCAACTATCGAAATAGTTGTGAACAGTACGTCTTCCGGAAGCGAGGGTGATTGCACCTTCTCCAGCAATACTATTGCCGCGGGCCGCAGCGGATCCGATGAACGGGGCAGTATTGTTAGCAGCGGCGGCGAGGCGGAGCGGAAGGATTTTCCGCAGCAGGAGAATACGAGTGACAAAGAATTGCAAAGTTCTGATCCACCGAAAAACAATGCTGCCGGCGGTGGCGCACGTGATGATGATGATTCTGTACTGACTGGTGGTAAAGCCGTGGCCGAGGCTCGTGCGGATGAAGCGCCGGAGAAGGAGCTGGAGAAGGCGAAGGAGGTGGTAGTGGTGGAATTGTCTCCACAATCGTCCACGCTCTCCTCCCCGGTGCGCAGTATCGTCGGCTCGAAGGCAACCGGGGGCCCGAGGAAGGCCAGCAACGGTTGGGATATTCCGCCCGAGTCGAACTGGCGGTACCGGGGCGAGCAGCAGCAGCACCAGCAAAGTCCTTCCTCGTACGAGTACAACAGTCGCAGCCAGCACGCGCACGGCTACAAGTACGGTAGCTCGGGCTTCGGGTCGAGCTACAAGGGCGGCCGCAGCGGTCACTACCACTCACACCCGCAGCACCACCAACACCATCACCATCATTACAACAATGTGCATTACAGTAACTATCACCATCATCACAGCAGCAACCACCACTCGCATCCACCGATGTCGTCGACGGGGTCCTACCGGCAGCAGAATGGAACTGGCCACCACCACAGCCACGCCGGGTCGCACGGCGGCCACTACGGTAACAGCCACGGCAACCATAACTACAGCAATGGCAGCAGTATTGCGCCTCGGTACGGACGCATCGTGCGAGCAGGCGCCACCAATAACGAACCGTTCGACGGTGGCTTCGAGGGCCGGTCGGGCATGATGGCGAAGCAGCAGCGCCATTCGTCGCAGCAGCAGCAGCACTATCCGTACAGCCACCATCCTAATCACGGTTCGTCGTCGTCGTCGTCGGCTTCGCTGACGTCCTGGCGTGCCCAACCGTCGCCGGCGTACGGAAGCAACCAGCACCGGTACGGTGACGCGGCCGGAACCGGCGACGAGGCGGAAACCTACCATCGGTACCACAATGGCAACAACAATAGCAGCAGCAATGGCGGCGGTGGCGGCATGCTGACTGCGTCGCAGTCACACTACGGCAACGGGAAGATCACCACCAACCCGAATAACTTTAATCACCATCAGTACAATCGCGGAGGAACCAATAATAATGTTAATAATAATACTAGCAGCGTTAGTAGCAGCGGAGGAAGTAGTCATCATCCGGCAAGGATGAACGGTGGCAACACCAGTGGCCATCCAAGTCAGTACCACCATCAGCAGCAGCAGCAGCAGAACCATCAGTACCATCACTACGCAGGAGTGAACAATAATAATGGCTCGAACCATTACTATCACAATGGCACCGGACGGGGAGGCGATGGTGGTGGTATGGGACATTACAACAGCAGCAACAATAATCATCATTACGGTGCTGGCAATGGTCATGGCGGCCAACAGCAGCAAAAATCGATGCCATATCGTGCGGTGGTGGTGCAGCATCATCACCAGCAGCATCAGCAGTACCAAAATCAACGCTATGCTTCACCATCGTCCTACGGTGGGATGCGACGCCCCACGCAGAGTCTGATGATCGATGCGGTCGACGGTGCCGGCATGAAAGGAGCGGCGGCCGGTCCGAGACGCGCCAGCGCTGGTCAGCAGCAATCATCACTACCAATGCAGCGGGCGTCTCCACCGCAACAGTCGCAGCAGCAGCAGCAGCAGCAGAGTAGGAGTAATGTTAACTGTGATCCAACTACAAATACTATGAATAGATATAAGCTTTATCATTCTAACTCGACCACGATCCTGAGCGCCCTCAAGCGGGAAACGCGCAACTACGGCTACCAGTCGATGATGGTCGGTGGCTTCGAGGGCCTGAACCTGAACGGTGGCGATCACTACCAACCGGCCGACGAGGGCGAAGAGGCAATGCTGGAGGAACCTCCGTTCCACCTGATACCGCGGCGCAACGACGACACGGAGCAGCAGCAACAGCACCAGCAGAAGCTGCAGAAGCAGCAGCAGCAGGATGCAATCGACAACATCGACGAGGGCGTTTACAGCAGCAGCTCGAGCAGCAACACCAGCAGCCACAGTGGCAACAGCATCATCAGTGGCAACATAGCCACCACTACGGTGGCCGGGTTCGGCGGCACCGGCGGCTCGGGCATCCTTGCCGAGCTAGCGATGGCCGACGGGCTGCCGGTCGGGCTTTCGCCACCGAACGAAAGCTTGCTAATGCAGCGCCGCCTGTCGCTCAAGTCGCGCAGCCTCTGTCTGCCGGTCACGATCGGTAAGGCATCGCCGGCGCCGCTGGCCATCATGCCCGCCGTGGTGAAGATGGTCCCTTCGTCGGGCGGCGAGTTTGAGGAGTGCACCACCAACGGCCACCAGCAGCGGGAGGAGGAACCGTCGCCACTATCCTCTCCGGAGCAGCGCAGCGACGAGGAGGTGGGAGTAGGAGGCTGCCCAATCTTTGCGGCCGCGCGCCATGATGCAGAAGGATACTATCCGTACTATCCGCGCAATGGTAGGGTCGGTACGACCGGCGTTACGACGACGCCAACGCTAACCATTACTACGCACAGTGGCTAGGAGGAGGGGGAGAGGGATGTACGTGTGCTCCCCGGGGGACGATTCGCCATCACTGTCGTCCCGTTTTCTACTTCTTGCTTTTTTAACCATCAGCCTGCAAACGACAGTCGAAGGGGGAGCAGGGAAAGATGAACGAATGTGGAGGCATGCTTCGTTTCCCGACTTAGTTCACTCTTTTCATCTCCCACCGTCGCTGGCGCGTTACTGAACCGGTTTGATTTGATGCATGCCTTGCAGAGTGCACCTTGCCCCAACCCGCGCATGCTTTGTTTTTGTCAACATGGCATTCTGTTTTGGAATGCTGCGTACAATTTGATTGTGTAGATAAATTTTGGAAGATCCCATTGTGTGAACCAGCCGATAGGATCGGATGTATATTGTTTAGATTGTTTAACTACGTCTTTAGGTCATCCCAACCATCTTAATTGGGCTTCAGACTGACACAAAATCTTTGATGCTATACGGATAGAGTAACTATTAACCGTAAAGAGAGAGAGAGAGATGGAGAGAGAGAGAAAGAGGGAAAAAACGTTATTGTGCGTTCGTTTGAAGGAAGAGTGGAAGAATGTGGGAGTGTGTGTAGTGTAGTGTTGCGAGAGGAGAGAAAAGCTTCTATTGTGCTGAGATTTCGATAATGCAATAAAGGGAAGCGAAGCAAAGAGCACAGTCGGGAATCATATTGTAAACAGGATAGATATTAGAGGACATCGTGATATCTTTACCTGTATTTGTACACACCACGCACACAGGCCAAGCATCGATACTTTTGTATTTAATATTTTTTTGTACTTTACACTTTTTTTTTAAACAGAATTCTTGTTTTCTCCTCGCGTATCACGTTGTAATGGAAACTATCACACAAAATTGGTGGAATATTTGCAGAGAGTAAAAAAAACAACAAAATACTGCTATTACGGGAATTGTTTGGATTTGAAATTGGATCGAATTGGAATACGAAAAATACATACGCGTATCTGTGGATTATTTTTTTCCCTCTTAAATTGTTTTGTTTTGGGTTTGCTCTCGCAAGCGTATACTAAAATATACCTGGGAGTATAGTAGATGTTAGTAAACACCATTCGAACGAACGACACGATAAAACAAGGGATGTTGCTCCAGTGGTGCAGTCGAACGCGGGCAGTGGCTTAGGAGTTGTAGAAATAATGGTTAGCGTTGCAAGCGTCCGTCGTCCCCATATAGTGTTAGTATTGGATAAGGTCCTAGAAGGTAGGTCTACTAGATCGTGGTCGAAAATTACTATACAAAAAAACGAAAAGCGAAAAGAGCAAACTTTGTCAAACGCGCATACACTCGAAAAGGAACCATCCAAACTGTCGAAAACAAAAAGAGAGAGAAAGAGAGAAAGAGAAACAACACAAACTCAAAACGAAAGCCGCCGCCTCCTTCCGCACACTCCTCTCCGCCTGTGCTGAAAACAGGGGTACGCGCACGATGTTGCTACGCTCCGAGTGATTCGTGTATTTCGAGACGAAACCGTCGGCGCTGCTGCGTAGCTTTAGAGGACGCGCTATGTAGAGTGGTGCGCAACCATTTTTTGTTTGTTTTTGTTTGCGCACATATCTCTCCCGTTTGTCTGTCGGGCGACTACCGGTTGGCTGCAAGAAGCGGTCGGTTTATTTTTACTCTTTTTTTTTTTTGAGCAATGCATTGCTTGTGCACGCGCGTGCCCCAGCTTCTCGCAAGTAGTGTGGAAGTAGTAGCGTGTGGCGCATAGTAGCAGTGTAGTGTAATGGCCACAGGGGGCGGGAAGTTACAAGAGACATACACGCTGGGCGGTGATGTGATGTGATGAGCGAGAAGGAGGCGCAGCAGGAACACAACCACGAACCTACCTTCTTTATGTGTGAACGCGGGGAGCACAGACTCTTGAGGATGTGAATACCGCGAACGCGACAACACGAGAGCAGTAGAGGCAGAGTGTCGACTAGTGATGAGAACGACAAGTGAAGTGAAGTGTTGTAATCCTTAAGAAGAACATAACATAAAAAAGCGGCACTAAAAATGGCAGAAATAGGGGAAAAGGGAACAGGGAAAGTCCGAAACCAGAAAACAAAAAGAATATTGGGAAAGCACATGCTCTCGCAATATTGACATCGGCGGCAAAAGGAGAGGTGTCCGTTAATTCCTGTACGCGAACTTCACCATTCTCCTCTTCCATTGTTGGGTAGATGTTGCTACATTTTTAAAACACTGTTGTACAACCCGTTTTGACCATGCGTGTTGTACTACAACGCTGTGTGGGTGCTTTTTTTCTTTCTTTCTTTTTTTTTAATTGTACAGTGTACATCTTTTTTGTTGTTGTTTTAAATGTTAAAGTAAAAAAGGAACGAAGGAAGAAACGCGCAAAAAATGAGCGATTTTTTTGCTGTGTGAAGTTGTTGGGAGCAAGAACTTTGAAGCTGCTTGATTTTTCTTCGGGAAAAAAGCGATACAAAAGTTTGAATGATGTTGTTTGTGAACATTGAACGTCCAGCTAAGGAATGATGCGTATAAAGTAGCATCATGTTGATGATATTTGCATAAGCTTTGCTAATGATGCTGTATGTTATTAGAAGCTTGAAACCGCTCAGGAAGCGTGAGGTTTTTTGTTTTGTGAGAAATATTTTTTTTTTACCCTAATGATTTTTTAAAAATGAAAATGTAAACCAAACCCCCAACAGCAACGGCATTTTGCATTTGATCCTTTTTTTTATTCTTTTCTAAATCAGTTCTTTTGTGAGTTATCATCCAGTGTGGATGATGAAGAATCGAACACTTCCCACCCCCGTAACATACAATTACTCACTCACTCACATCATTAATTGTTAAGATAACTTGTTTTTTCCTCATCTTAACGTCTAAAACATTCGCTTTCCCTTTTCCTAAATGGGCTTACACTACTATTGTTTTCCCTATCACAAACAACGCCGTTCTAGTATTAAGAAGTTTCTAACGAACGATCGGAGATCGTAGATTAAGTGAGAGAGAGTGAGAGAGTGAGAGAGGGAGAATAAGAAGCATCTCCAAAAACACCACCACCAATGAAAGAGTGAAAACAAGAGCAGCATACGTGTGTGCGAGGTTTAACTCGCAGCAATTAAGAAGCAATATACGAAGTAATCTTACATGAAGACGAAAATCAGTAGCCCGTAGCAACCCCCTTTACCCCGTACTTCCGTTGCAACCGGGTCGGTTGCAGTAGGCGGGCCAGAACGCACACGACTGGGGCGGGAGAAACGCACATACAGGACAATGGTGTTTGTGAGGTTCAGTTGTGGTAAACAGAACGGCCAATTACACTTCCCATCTTTTGTGTGCCTGTGTGCCGATCTAGTAGCCCTCCCGTTGCCGGGATACAACAACCTCTTCTCCTATCCCCACTGTCTCCTATTTCATCTTCTCCCATTGGATAATAATAGTATAAGCAAACCTACAAAGCGAAAACAAACTCCCCTCTAAACTTGCGCTTCTACATTCAAACAACGCGGATACTTGTACCATACCAAACAAAATGGCTCTTTGTTCTGGCTTGTATTACTAGTAACGTGCGCGATTATTGAGTTTAACAAAAAAGGGCAAAAAGAAACAAAAAAGTAGGTGCAGAAAAGGAAGCAACAAAACACAAATAAAAAAAAAACAAACAAACAAACGAAAACATTTGCTACAGAGACATTGCTTTAGAAAAGTATTATGTCGCAAAAAAATGAAGAAAAAACACAAAAGACTGGTCTTAACACAAAAGCAGGAGAGAAAGCTACGAGAGAAATGTGAGAGAGGAAGATAAAAATGGTGTTACAAAAATCATAACAAAAAAACTAACTAACGATGAAGAGGAAGGTGTGTGGCCCCGTAAATATTTCGTGATGCGTGATAAGGGTGATTGGCAGCGATTCGTTTGGGGGAAAGTAAATGAAGTAGAACGGGCGGAGGCGTATACAAAATACACAAAATTGATAGGGTTTTGCTTTGGTTTTTGTTTTGCTAGTAAAAAAACACATAAGGTTACAAGAAGTGTTGCAAAAATTTGGAAATTAGAAAGAGAAAAGGACGACGATGAGTAGCTAAAACAATAGAAAATGATTAGCAGGTATAATAATTGGTAGCAAAGTTACAACTATTTTTGGCGTAATATTAGTGCGGTAATACACATTAAAATTATGTTTGTTTTAGTTTGGTCAAAGAAACGAAAGTAACGAGAAATTATAAATGCACAAGGAAAACACCATTTGGAAATCGGAGATCGTACTCCATGTAACAACAACAACAACAACGAAAAGCTACGAAAATCACATGACCCACAAACAAAAGTTGGAGAACAATGCAGCGAAATGCCGAAGAAAAGCGCTCAACAGCCACACAGCCAAGATGAGTGAGATATGGAGAAAGGAAAGGTGGTACGCAAGAAAACAACAACATGTATGTTTTGCGAGCATTTGTTTATTTTTGTTGGTTTGATTTTTTGTTTAAATCAAGAGTGATAAGTGACAAGCAAGACGGAAGGAGAAAAAAGCCCCCCCAAAACCTATGATTACTTATGTCGTGTAGGGGGGGGGGGTTCAGGAATACAGGAAAGGCCAAACGCAAAGCAAAGAACTAACGCAATGGTACAATACACAAACACAAACCCAGTAAGTGGAGTAAAAACAAAAACAAAAAAAAAAAACAAACAAAAAAATACACGAAAGACGTGAAAAGCATTGAACATTTAATGTTAAGGGGGGGCAATCACTATTAGGATTTCCCCCCTGCCTAACCCTCCAAGAAAGTTAATCGAAGAAGAGAAGAAGAAAAAAACACTCAAGAATAACAAACAGGAAGAAAAAGAAAATGAAAAGGAAAGATACACACAAAAAAAGAAACAAAACCACTAGAAGAGAAAAAAGAAAGAAAAAAATAAGAAACGAGAGAAGTATATATTTTTATGAATTATAAAACAAAAAAAAAACACAACACAAGAAAACAATTTGAAAAGAAACAGCACACTAAACTTTCCCAAACGGTACCCCACAGTATAAGTAAGGGAGTGAAAGAGGGGGGCGTGATGTTTTTGTAGGGAGAAAATACATACACTCACACACACGCAAAAAGGAAAAAAACACACCAAAACAAAAAGATGAGAAAATAAATACAAAAAAAAAATGTGAAAAACTTAAAGTGATGAATCTATCAATCTACTAAACACAAAGAAAAACATCCATAAAACACACAAACACAAAGAATCACAATGGAAAGGAATAAATCCACATACAAACGAAAAAAGAAGAAGATACAAACAAAGGAAGCAAAAAGCACTATTTACTTATACTCTAATAAGGCGAAAGCAGCGAAAAGAAGAGAGTTAGAGAGGAGAGGAAACGAAAAAGAGAGGAAACAGACACAGGTCCATGGAACGAGCAAGTGTTGTGGTTTAGTACAGGGGGGTGGGGTGCTGAGACAGGAAGCAAAATCGGTCCGAATGCGTTTGTTTTGGAGCACACTCCACTCCTTCGAGAAAAGAACTCTTTTCGCTCTATTGTTGTTGAAGATGCCATAATTGTGTGACACGATTTTGCTTACCGTTTTGTTTCCTCCCGGTGGGGTTCCTAGCGGCTTTTGTGTGCGCGAGTGGGTGGGTGGGGAGACGATTCGATCCGTAATGGTCCCATGAGTGGCGGACCGGCGGGGTACGAAAACGAAGAAAACGAAGAAGAAGAGGAAGGAAACAATAAGAAATGACCTGAACATATTTTCCATATTATATGAAAGTAACTGTTTTTTGTCTGTTTTGATTCTTTTTTATACTTATATATACACCCACAAATACTACGACAAAACTGAACTGATAATTATGAGACGGGGAGGCGAACTATTGTACGATCGAGGCAGGCAAGCCAGCAGGAGAGGTTGGAATGGTAAGAAGCAGAAGAAGCAGAAGACGAAAAGTGGTGAACCATTTGTTGTAGAAGAGACAATTTCCATTAGCGTACGCGCGCACGCTGTAACAACATTTTCCGTATTTACACCGTGTTTACTATTTTGTATGTGTTTTTTTTCTGCTTTCCGTTTAAACTTTTCACTACATCCAAAACGGTGCAACAATTTCTGGAAGGTGAAAGAGTTCCCGAAGTGGGGAATATACACAAACACTAAAAAAAACAACACTTACATACACACCTATATACATAATGGCACGTGAAAATGGGATTATTCCGCTGCGGACAAATGAGTGTGTGAATGTGTGTGAGTGGATATATCTCTGTCGTCGCAAGTTGTCATCACGATTCGAGGGCGCTTGGAGTTGTAGAACGATAAGCAAAGAAAATAAAGAGAAGTAATGTGGGAACGAGCGGAAAAGAGGGCGAGCAGCCGGAGAGTGAAGAAAAGGAAAGAGAAGAGAAGAAAGGTAACAAAAATTAAAAAGAAATGCAAAAAAAAGAACCCTACAAATAAACGAAAACGAATGATAAAACAGTTTTACTTTTATTCTCCGTTGACGCAGTAACGTTGTCCCGTTTGCATCGGGGAAGGAGCCATATTTCCAATGTGTACTATGATGACATCCGATTCCTGCAGGAGCAGGAGAAGTCGAAAAGCGTCCTCAGCACGTTTGAGCGAACGACGAGAATCCGTTCGTCGCTCACAGGTTTGCGTTGCCGTAGTTACAAAAAAAATCCTATGTGATGTATTATTCTTATAGGAATGATCGTATGAATTTGGGATCATTACAGAGTTTTCCACGATTTATTGGTCAGTTCCCATGATTTGTTGGGCTCGTCTCACGATTTATTCATCGTATCCTATAGATTTTTGTATCGTTCCAATAATTTAATGGTATTGTCCGATTGGATATCAATATAATTGGACCAAAAAATTCTGGGAAACGACAAAAAAAAATCGTGGGAACACACCAAAACAATATGGGAACAAACCAAAAATTTACGGGAACCATCCAATAAATCGTGGGTAACCCTGTAAGACCGGGGACATCGTCCGTACTCGCTAGTGTAATTTCGATTTTCACTAGCGTATCTGGCGGCGGTTGGTGGAAGTTTTTTTTTGGTCAACGAGGGAATGGTCGTGCCGGATCTTCAAATAACGTAGTTTTTCCATCGTTTTTTGTCATGAACATGGATGTAATGCGTGCAGGACATGTGCATATACTTTGAACAAAACTTTTCTCGTCCGAATTAAAAATATTTCCGTCCAAATTAAAAATGCAAAAATAACATATTTTCTTCAAATTTTTTGGAAAATGCTTCGGTCAGCCGTCGCCAGATGCGCTAGTAAAAATGGAAATTACACTAGCGAGTATGGACAATGTCCCCCGGCCTTTACTTTTGGCCGAAAACTTACATGATCGTTACGGGATTTTCATATCCCTTTTTGTAATAGATTGCTGTGACTTGTAAAACTTGAGTGTACTTGCGCACAAAGTACGCATCCAGTACGTATTTCCAGTAAGTAATTCAAGCCCGTGTTCTAAAGCTGATTATGCTACGGTGCTGTTGTTATTGGTCCTCAGTACGTTGGAGCGAACGACGGAATTCCGTTGGTCGCGATATTCATTTTCCCTCATCAAAGTAGGCGAGATGATCCTCCTAGAGTTTTGGGAAGATTTTTACAACAGGAAGCTCACGGGGAAATTGAACTACGCTACACGACAACGTTCGTTCCCATTTCTATGGTGGGAAATCCGTGAGGTTTTGAGCTGCGGATTATAGCGCATTGGTTTGTAAGTGATTATGAGCATCCCGCCAACCTTACGGTATATCACGTTTAGCCAAATTGTCTGAAAACCATTCATTCTTGTTAGAATAATACATTAATCTGGATTTTTTTTACTAAGGCTGCACAAAAACGGTGAGCGACGAACGGATTTTCATCGTTTGCTTCAACGTGCTGAGGACCAAAGATCAATTTTGTGTCACAGGATTGTTCGTTGATATAAATTATTCCCGCTTTTTGATGGTATTCTATAAATTGATTCAAAGAAAAGAGCGAATCTGGCTGGAGCTGCTGGAATTGCAAGCTATCAGCTATAAAAAGCTATGAAATTCCCAAACCATGATGAATAGCTTAATGTAAAAATTGCATCTTTTTTTGTTCTGAAAATTGCTATGCTTTTTAAAGTACTGTTATCTTTAGTTTGATAAACCAACATTTGGTACAAACTACAAATTCACACCTACATCCGATAGGTCGTCTGCAGTTGCTTCAGCATGTCACGTCGTTTAATAGTTCGTTGAACAGCTACGCTATCATTAAATAGCAGTTCCTGTAGCTGTTTCTCGCTTTGTTACCTCCGTGTCACACGTTCAACTAATAACCTTCATTAACACGCGCACTCCATTGAAAAAAAACTCTTCTCATCCAATTTATCACCTTCCATCCTGGGGCATCATGGGGCCGAAGTATCCGGTAAACTTTCCCTCTTGTTTGCGTCAGCGGTCCGAATTTCTGATCTACAATCTGCACACACACACACCCGCCGCCACAGTTCGCAGTTTGGCACAATTTTGTATTTACAGCTCCTTTGTGAAAACGGCCGGCTTTGCACATTGCACGTGTTCTACACCGGTGTGCTGCGGATTCGGTATTATCGATCGCGTAAAAAACTCTCTCCTGCGGTTTGTGCGCGGGTCGAAGTAACCGTTGCGCGGGTAGCACGTGCTTAGCATCAGTAGTGCGACAGGGTTTCGCGCTTGCACTGTGTATGCGTGCGTGCGTGCGTGCGTTTTTTTTCGAGGCCATCAAAAGGGGAGGAATGCTTGCGCGTACCACTGCTTGCGGGCCGCGCCACCTTTTACGCATGCAAAGCATGCGTGACATGTTTTGCTTCTGCGCGCTTGTGCGGAAGATCCGTCAATTCTCTTCGATTGATTGTGCGCTTTCTTAGTTCCGGCGTCGGTACGCGGAGGGGCGGAGCGTTGCGGGAGGCAGTGTTTTTGGCGTTCCGGCTGGCGCGCTGCAGTTATTAAATGGGGTTGGACGGGCACACGTTTGTTTGCTTTGGAGGCAAATTTTTTGGAGATTGGAGAAAGCACTTTCTTTCCCTCTCTTTCGTTCTTCTCCGTTTCGCGGATGTATGTCTGTGACTGGGTTTGGGGGCAGCATTCTAGCTTGCGTTGCGCTTGCGTGTTAATAAAGTGGGGGGAGAGAATGGGTTTTTTTTGGTATGTATCGAATGCCTGAATGCACTCAAACAAATGCAACAATAGTAGTGTGATTGTTTGGAGCAGGTACATGAAGGAAGGTACAAAGGGTAGATCGCGTTGGAAGAGAGAGAGAGAAAAGGTTCAGAAACAAATTGAGCCATATTGTTCGGTCGAAGCAGGCGATCACTGCAGTGTACGGGAGAGTGGATCAACTTGTTCCCTTGTTATGATTCTTATGCAGTATTGCGAATGAACAGTTACAAAATATTCATTAAAAAAATATATAATATTATTTTATTTAAATTGTTTGAAAATTTGTTTGAACAAAAATCTCATATGACAGTTTAACAGGTCGTGCAGATTCGTAGTTTGATTAAACCATACGAAGCTGGAACTTTTTTTTTATTATTTCATAGTAGGTAAGTTTATAAATACAAGTGCATAAACATATATAGGTAAGTAAGTTGCTTTTCAAAACATTCTTTATCAACAAAAAGTGTCGAAACATGTGTGTACGCTTGCAAAGCGTCATGTCACCACACGTCGGCCCCACGCTCTCTTACATTTGCGTGCTTGGGTTTTGGAATATCGCTCAACCGCGTTACCGTAGGTTACCATACCAACGAACGAAAGGGGAAGTTTCTAATCTGTCTCAACCCACCGAAAAGGGCGAGCTACGGTGCGAGCTTTTATTTTAGTAGTCTAGTGTACGTTCCGGGAGCCGTCAGTTAATGGAGTGCTTTCGAGCGATACGGACGTGTACGGTACGGCGCCTGTAAGTGACTGTGACGCACAGGTTGTTTGTGATCGATCGGTGCAAAGGGTGAAAAGCAGCTGTAGTGTACAGTTCGCGGGTGCAGAACGTGGTTGGTGCTTACGTCTTCCGTTGCCTTGCCAACGAGGTGGCAGTAATTTAACGTTAGTGACAGTAAAGCATGATGTCGAAAGTGGTGCTGATCGTGACTGTTGCGGCGGTGGCCATCATTGGCTGCAGTGCGGCTGCCGATGTGGAGGAAGCGAAAAATGCTAAAGATTCCTATCTGGCGGCGTTGAAAAATTCACACAAAATTAATGCACTACCCTATAAAGGTAAGGGGGGCAGGGTTTTTGTCGTTGCCGGAAGTGAAAGCGATTCGTTGGCAAACGGGTTGATATTTGACGTGATATTAGTGAGAAGAGTTAGCAAAAATAAAAAGTACTCTAAACAACGAAATGTGTAAAGTGTAACCATTGCGCAATGGCAAGAATAAATGACGAATGAAGGCTAAAATGGATTTGCTCAAAGATAACAAAAAGATAAACATTTTTTTTGTTTCAAATTCTTTACGGAACATAACAAAGTGATAATTATCCTTCTGCTTTATCTGAAATTGTAATTCCAAAATATTAAAAATAGTTAAGATATATTTTGATTTGAGATGCTTCCCAAATAATTTTTGGATTCGGCCTGCGATTTTTTGAGTGCTATCTAGATTTTTTTAGATCGATCGTTCCAATAGATCGAAAATATATGGGAAAGGGTGAATAAATTCTTTAAACGAACCCAAAAAATTGAAGAAGTAACCAAAAAGTCAGAAGAAACCCTTCAAAATTGTTAAACTGTTCAGTAATACAGCTTACATGTTATGTATCTTAATTGTTACTATTGATCAATAAAACTAATGCACTTATACAGGCACACCGATCCGGATATCCCGCGGCGACTACAACATCGTCCCATCCAGCTCGTACGATTACAGTGTTCCTGCGGGAAGCTTTGGACCACCAACCTCCACCGGCAATGAGCTGTATCAACCGGCTCCACATAAAGAGTACGGCCCACCAGCACCAAAGCCCGTCTATGGTCCCCCGAAACCTATCTATGGACCACCACCACCACCACCACCATCCGGCCCCGTTAGCCATGGCATGCCGTACTTTAGCCCAGAAAACTGGCTATTGAGCAAGCTAAAGTTTAAGTTTGATCTCTTCACGATCGGCAAAATACTGCTGAAGCTGGTAATCTTCAAGAAGATCGTCAAGTTCATCGCCCTGCTCTGTTTGCTGTTCTTCATTCCGACGCTGAAGCCTTCCGGCGGCGGCGGCCACAGTGAGGAAAGCAGCGAAGAAGAACGTCGACGATCGTACGACTTGCAGTGTAAGTATGAAGGCTTCGGTGGCATTTTTTTTTACTAAACCATCTCACTTTACCGGTTTGACAGTTGACTACGAACGACGGCTCGGTGAGATGACCAAGTTTGGACTAACTGCGCTGGAAGCGTTCACCGTCGATAACGCACTGTACTGCCCGGAGGAGAACCTGCTTTCCTGTCGCTTCAAGCGCATGTTTGACGTCATCGATGAGTCTTATCCCGTGTCCAGGTAGATATGGTGCAGTATAAATTATCAACCATTTCTTAATGACGCTCTAATTCCCTGTGCAAGGATCTACACCATTTACCTGCCGCCAACGGAGAGGGACAGTGCGCTGCAAAGTGCATCGTCGGAGGAAGAGCATGACACGCGAAAGCAGCCCGATAGTAATGTGGGTCAGGAGGAAGAAAATTAGCTGCCATATGAATGACGGTACGGGGCCGGGGTAGTGTACTGTTCGTGTTAGTAAAGAAAGTCAACTCTGGCAGAGCTGTTGCAGTGTGTAGTTTTGTTTCGAATAAAATATTTAATAATTTATTGATAATTATAATAACAGATATTCATTCCTTTTTCGTTGAATTCGTATACCATACGCAGCTAGCTAACGTACGCAGCCATTTGTTCAGTGTGGCGTACCATGCGTCTCCATCGTGTTGAGTTCAAACGGGAGAAAGGACGATGCTTCAAGTGAATCCATGTACCTTTATAAATCATTGTTGACGTTAATTTTATTGATATTCTCATTTTCTTATTTCTATCAAAACCTTCGCTGGCCTTAAATCTGTTGTGGTTCCCCCAAGAAAATTAATTTCACAAACAAATTCACGAAAAAGTCACGAACGCAGCCAACCGTTACGGATGAATAACCATGCGGCTCCACCATGCTAGGAGCAATAGAAATATTTACATTTTTGATGCTTTTTACTGATGTTTCATAGCGTCAGTATTCTATACGTACACAAATACTTTTGTGGGACCTATTGAATCGTTTATTTGAAAAAGTAATCACTTCAAATTATTGTAATACGAAGCGCTTTTTTAGTACACTGACTATGTTTAATGGCCATAATTAAATCAACAAGGAATGTAATTGAAAAAGAGTGATATCTCGTCGTTTAATTACGAGAGTTCTTGTCATCATGCAAGCAGCATATTTTCAATACGGGTCTTAAGTAAAGTAGTACATGGTTGTATAAAATGTAACTCATTTATTGTACAAAAAATTAAGTGTTTAAATCGAAATTCAAGCATGGCTTCACATTCTTCATCAAATTTAATTTAAACCCATTTAATTGCTAATGGTTCATTAAGACTTTAGAAAAAAACACACCATATGAGACCAATCTCATGGTGTATGAGCATTCTTATAAAAATGACGAAAAGCAATGCAATTAAACTGTAACGTTGTTATTTCAATAAAAAAGAGCTATCACTTTGCCTTACCTCTAATGCCACAAAAAAAAAAAGAAATCCAAGGTAGATTTCAAACTGGTTCGAGCAACGGACGAACGGATGTACGCTGCACTCACAAGCTAAGCGTACTCATCGTGTACGGCGCAATGCCCATCTTTTGTTTAAGCTTTTTCAAAAACTGGGCCGCCATCTTGTCATGGTTACGGTTTTCGAGTGCAGTGACGGAGTAGGAGGCTGTGCGGAGAGAATAAAAAGCAAACGTTAGCATGCTAAACACCCACTTCGGCAGCGCTTTACCCTACCGATCGTGAACGGGAGGCTGAGTGGAATGGTGATGGGTGCGATCTCGTGCGCCTCACTCGCGTCACGCACCACCGGAATCGCATCGAGCCGTAGGAAACATTCGCCGATGTGCTTCTGGCTCAGGCCGAGCAGTTCCGACACCTTCACGTTCAGCATGAGCAGTGCATCCTTGAGGGAATGTTGAACCGGATTGATTTTGCTGCAAGAAGGGATGAAAGCAAACATAAGATTAGTTTGCTACAACGATGGATCGACGCTGACGTACAGTGTAAACGATTCGTTGTAGATGGGGGAAAAGTTTTTCGACTTCGTTTTCGTCTTCAGCTCCGGCAGCGGTGCACCGAACTGATCCGGCGGCAGCACGTTCAGCTTCACGTAGCTGTCGCACGAGTGTTTGTAGTCCTTCGGCAGGCGCAACTGCTCGGCCCGCAGCACCTTGATCTGGAGCCCGTCCGGCTGGAACCAGCAGCGCACGGTGAGTTGCCCATTTTCCGGCTCCTCCAGCTGGTCCTGCTGCCGGACGCGCTCCAGATAGTAGCGATGAATGAGCTCACTCGTGGTGCAGCTGAACGTTTCCAACCGTTCGCCGATCGTGGAGCAGGCGATCGTTTCGCTGATCGTGCGGAAGTAGTGCTGGCTGAGCTGGGTGTAACAGTCGCGCAATCGCTGGAACGTTGAAATGGAGTCTTTTTTCTGAAACGGTGGAGAAGAAAGGATAATGTCAATGCGAAGAGAGCTTCCAGCCGCGGAGAGGCTTTACCTCTAAGAGCTTCTTAATGATTTCATCCATCGTTGTTTCGAGAACCGTCCAGAGATCTTGCTCCACAGCGTGCAGATCGACCTCGGTCAGGCTCTCGCGCAGCAGCGCCGCCGACTGTACGATCCAGTGCCGCAATCGTTCGACGTGCTCCACTGGCGATGCTTGCGGTTTGCTGGCAAAGAATCCGCCCGTCAGCGTTCCGTTCGGGCTGCCACCGTTCGGGCCAACTTCGCCGCAGGCAAGGATCAGCGCGCGAGTTGTCTGTGTCACGTGATCGGCAATGTAGCGCACACACTTCTGTCGCCAGCTCGCCAGCCCATCGATCGGCAGCATCTCGTCGGCCATCAGCTGCTCGAGGGAAGTTTTGCGCGTCTTTTCGGGTGTTTCGCTTTCGACCGACCCGTTAACGCGCGGCTGACTGTAGCCGAGTTCGGCGGGAAGCCGGGCCAGGCTTTGCATCAGCACGCTCACGTTCGAAAGCACCGTTAGTGATCGTTCGAGCGTTGCTAGCTGTGTTGCGTTTAGTCCACCGGCCGAGCCGACCGTTGAGCCGTGCAGTGTTTTCACCTTGGAGAGTAGACGATCGGCATAGAAAATGCAGCAGCTACATATATCCTGCGAAGGAGTGTGTGAAATCAGACGGTTGGAGTTACATTTTTGTGATCAACAGAGGTATAAAGATAAATAACAAAATAAACAATATCTAGTGCAAATCTGCACTAGAGGAATAAACTTTCTTAGGGCTATAATTGACTTCCTTAATAACATGCCCTTAATGACACGACTTAATAACATGCCCGTCATGGATTCAGACCTCATATGGAGACCGTCGCTCTGTAGCAAGGACTAACTGCCAGATGCGTGGTACTGGATAAAGTCTCGAGAGCCTGCATAGGCCGACATGTCTGCGTGGGACCTTACACCAAATATAATAAGTTTATATGCCTGTACTGAACCACAATACTAGTCGTTTTGGATTTTTGGTGTATTAGTCAATTTGGCCCTGTAACAGGACTACACAACAAAAATAGAGTCGAGGGACATATCAAGAGAAACTGTGAAGAACTTATCCCGCTCTCATATCTGTCCTGGTACTTATACAGATCTCATATCAATCCTAAAACTGTTCCTTATTCCATACATACAAACATAATATATTTTGAATATCGGCCCTAGCACTGTTCTCAATTCTTCTGGAGCTGGTTCTGGATCTGATCCTGAACTTATGTTGGTCTTGGAATTGTTGCTGACCCCATATTGGCCATGGAACTGATTCCATACGAGAAATTGAACACATTCTGAACCTTTAATGACCCTGGATCACTGGAAGCACAAACCATTACCGGTGTTGGAACAGATCTTGACCCCACGTCGGTATTGTAACTCTTCCCAAGGTTATTCCAGTTTAAGAACTTTACCAGAATTTGTCTGGGTCAGCGAACAAATTTCAATCCTGAGTTGATCCTGGAACCAATTTAGTATCTACTCCGATCCTGGAACTGATTCCGCTACTCGTCAACGAACCACCAACATGATGTTCGGAGATATGCCGCTGAGGATCTGCTTTGATTATCTTCATCTCCGCTTTCTTATCCGTTCTATAGTATCGAATTCCGTGATAATCAAACACTTTGAATCAGACATTAGCGAAACTATAAGGAAGCTAAGACTGCTTCGAACAGACCCCACTTGATGTGGAGAAAGGAAACATGTTAGGCAGAGAATGCAGGCAACAGGCGTGATGGAAGATAGCCTCTATGAAAGACCCATTTCTCCACCCAAGTGCATTCGCACATCCAAAGAGTTCTGCATGAAAACAGAGCTTGTGTGATGCTAATGATCTTGGAAGATCTTTCTATGTAATATTGCTCAAAATACTGATTACGAACCATTTTGCGCGAGATTCTCATCTAGTGCATACAGTGCATACATCTCAACAAAGATCCTGCATGTGTGACGTGAAGTAAAACGATTTGAAAAACAGCCTGATCAAGAAATGGCAGCTAAAACCGAGATGGGGAGTTCTGGATAATGGTGTTCTATTGGAGGAAAGGGTCGCAACACGCAAACAAATCGAATCAAACAAGCAAACATACTTACCCCGATGCTTCGCTTGAGGAACTTTTTCATCTCGTCCTTATCCGGCCACGCCAGCTGATCCCAGAAGATCTTGATCTGCGAGATGATCTCCAAAATTTCCCCCGTAGAGGAGGAACACTTCGGCCCTGGAACGGTCCCGGTCGCTGGTCGCAGATCGTCCTCCTCCAGCACGGTAACGACACGGGAAATCGTCTTGATCGCAAACACGTCCAGATAGTACACGATGCCACCGCGGAACCATTGGTGAAACTCGACGATGTAGGGATTGTGTGCACACTGAACCACCGTGTCGGTTTGCTGCAGGAACAGCTTCAGTATCAGGTACAGCTCGAACAGCGTGGAGCTCATGTCGAGGCTTTCCATCTCGGCCCGCCGCTCCAGCTGCTCCATCCGAAGCGTGATCTTCTTAAAGCCGTTGCAAATGGTCTGCACGATCGGGCGGAGATGGGAGACGATGCGTGCCTCGTGCTGGATGCAGATCTCCCGGCTATAGTCAATGTCCATTACGCTGCAAATGTAGCATAGAAATCGTTAGTTTGGTTGAAGCTTTGGCAAAGGATGATTGGCGATCGCGATCGTTACCAACCTTTTAAATACTCCATCGTAGTACGTACGGAGCAGATCGGCCTGCAGCAGCTGCACAAACTTGATCAGCGATCGTAGCTTCTCCTCGTTCGACTGGCTGCCCTCGATCGCGGACGCTAGGGACGTCTCGAACCAGGTTCGTGCACCAAGCTGCACTGCCAGCACCGTTGCCTCCTTCATGGTGGAATGCTTCGTACAGTCCACCGCCATCTGCTTTAAGGCACTGAGAATGAGTAAAAAACCAAGGGTTTTCCATAAGTTTGAATGCCTATCCCCTTCAGTGTCTTCCACCTTACCGTACGGTAGCATCGGAAAACAGATTCGCTCCCTTGCGCATTGCTAGTTGGTCCGCCTTCGCCAGCAGCTGCAGCACGGCTGTAACCGTCTTAACGATATCCTTATCACCGGCCAACCGTTTGCGCATCTTCACCACGATCGACAGGCAGGAGGGCAGGATGCGGCGGGCACCTTCCCAGAAGCGTTCCCGCTCGTCGTCGGTCGTTAGGGCGACCTCGTACGCACCGCACAGCTTGTCCAGCACGCTCTCCAGCAGCGTGATCGACAGCGGGTAGGTCAGATGCACCTGCGTATAGACGAACCAGGCAATGAGCGTCTGCTCGATGGCGGTTAGATTGGCACACTTGGTGTACTGCTGCAGGATCGCTTCCCCTTCGCTGGTCAGCTTGCCGGCCCACCAGTACCGGGCGACGCTGGAGCTGCGCAGCTCGTACTCCAGGATGCAGCGCAGCATCTGCTCGTACTCGTGCTTGGCGGTCGCCTTCTCCAGCTTGGAGGTGAAGAAGAACTTCACCTTGATCGTGCCCTGCGGGTCGGGTTTCTTTTTCTTCGCCAGATTGTACCACGAGATTAACCCGGTCGATGTGATGGACTGTAGAATATAAAAAGCGAGAAGTTTTTGTTATAGTTTCAAAACACAATGTAAAGTATAAAGAGAGTTGATTCGAAAGGAGAAAAGCTTTCGAATAGGTTACGATCAGGTGTGCGCGTTTGTTTGCAATTGATACTAGCGTCCTCTATGTGTGAACATATGAAGCTATCTCGTACGTTTCTATTATAAAGGCCTATTTAGAGATCGAGTAAAAAGGAACTAATTTCGTGTAATTATATTTCAGTTATAATGTTTTTTTTTTTAATATAGCAAATATTGCATTATTTGTTTGGTATATGAATAATTATGAATTGTATACATTTTGTTTATTAACATTTTATTCGCTTCACAAAAAATACGGTGAAGTTCAAACGTTAGCTTTCAATGGCGGAAAACTGTGTTACATTTAATATTTTACTATTGGAAATAGCAATTCAATAGTTGAAGAAGAGAATATACTTTCATTTGGCATCTAATGCTCTTCATGTTTATGTGTTATTATATATTCTTCTTCTTGTTTGGCACAACCACCGTTGTCGGTCAAGGCCTGCCTCTAGGGTTGGCTTTCAGTAACTTACAGGGTTTTCCAGGGGTTCTCATAGTTTTGGGACACTTCCTGGATTCTTTCTTATGGGAAGTGAACTTCATAAGTTGGAAATTGAACTATATGCCAACCTTTTTGGACAGGATCGTTGGAAATTCCTATTAGAAATGTCCAACAAAGGTGCCATAGAGTCCAATTCCCATTACATTAAGTTCATTTCACTTAAAAAAGAGTTAATTAAGTGTCTCACAACTAAGAGAACCTCCAGAAAACACTGTTTGATTTCCTCTCATAGCAGGATAGTCAGTCCTACCGTATGGCGGGCACGGTCCATTCGAAGTTTGAACCCATGACGGGCATGTTGTTAAGTCGTACGAGTTGACGACTGTACCACGAGACCGGCTTATTATTATACATTACTGGAAAACATAAAAAAATCGCGCATACTTTCATTTAATCAATCAATCCACCAAAGTGTATGAAAGTTAAACTGCAATTTAAATATTTTGGTTTGAATTATTTAAAAATATTATAAAATATTATTGATGTGTATTTTACACTAAACTAAAGGTAACTGGATTCCCCAGCAGATAAATATTTTTCCATATAAAACTAACCTCATTGAATCAACTATTTTGTCTCACATTTCACCGAAATCTGAACATATTTGTTTTAAAAGGTTAAATTTGACTGGAACTATTTTTTTTTTCATTGGAGAATTTGATTTCCAACCTTTTGATGCATAATTTTGCTTTTTTGTGCTAAACAAAAACTTCAAATGATTATCCTCATTTTCACGATATCTTTAATAACTGCTTGAAGTTGAATACAATTTTGCAAAGAGCAAAGAAAGTAATCGAAACCAATTACCTCCAGTGGAATGCTGGCGCGTCCAATCATTTTAGCATGCGATGCGACCGGATTAAACAGCGACAGCACATACTTCTTAGCGATACGCAACGCTCGCAGGAATTTGTTCGGATTGTCACTGTTGTTAAACACTTCGATGATAAGCGTTTCCTTTGTGTCCTGCTTGACGGCACTGGGGAACAAAAACAAAACAAAAAAAAGGGTTCTTCAAACACTGCTTAGCCACATCAACAAACGCGCACGGCTACCTACACAGGAAACTGCTGATTCCAGGACGGATTTAGCGTCCCCGGTACCGTTGCCGTTCGGTGCAGTTCGCGTGGCTTCTCCTGCAGATACACGATCACGAACGCGTTCGGTAGCGGCGGCTGCCGGTCGGGATCGTCTGCCGGTGGTCCGTTCAGTTTGGCCTCCATCACTTCCACCCGCAGGTAGATGTCCTGGGCGAGCATGGTTTCGACGCGCTGCTCCAGCACTGCATGCCGCGCCTCGTCCACTCCGAACGCTTCCTGGATGTAGGAGTAGAGCCCCTTCTGGGTGAGCTTCTTCTGTCGATCGACGATGTTGCCCTGCTTGATCTCGTGCAGCACCTTCTCGTACAGTATCTCGACCTTTATAGCGTAAAGAAAAAAGATGAAACAGCAAGAAGAATGAAATGAAAGTAGTTAAATTGTTAAAATATTATGCCATAAGGAGCTAAAGATTGCACGAGATCTAGAGAACAGCTAATAGGAAGTACAAGCCGTTATCTAAAGTGTGGGCCCGGGAGGCCTTATCAATGTTACAGCTTTGCATAACCGGCATGATACGCACGAGAAACACTAGCTTGTGATAGCAAAGTAACACTTTTTTGTCTTCACTTAGATAGCGTACATAATACAGCAAGTATGCTATAGGAACCAGGCATTTTTAGTGACGAAGTGAATGTGTAGGTCAAACAATTTATTAATGATAAATTTGCTTAATCGAAAAAATATGTAGGAAATAGTTGAGAACTATAATATTCTTTAATTTGGATTCTAAAACCAAGAACAGTACTTCACGTTCACTTTCACTCGATCACTAAATGTAAGTCTATATTAACTTCCTCAACGGAAAGCAATGAAAGGTGCAAATGTTTCATTTTCTAGCATCCCAAACGTTTAGCAAGTCAACGTAACATCATCACTTGTTAATCATCACTCTGCCCTTTTAATTTCAGTTTTGTGGGAGAAGCAGCTTATCACGACCGCACCATCTCGCGTTGTTGATTAAACGGATAGAGCGAGCGCCTCATAGTGACACGACGCACAAGCGAAACCAGATGTTTTCTGTGTTTCATTACCACCAGAACACACCATCGATCATTCTAACGTAACCTTAACAAAAGAAATGGAATAACCCCGTCCGCGATTACCATCTTGCCCGATGAAACAACAATTGCACTTGCAGCGCTAGCACCTTCCTTCTAGCGGACAATTGAACCGAACAAATTCCAACCCGCACGATCGATCTTGCACTCATGAAAAAGTCCACAAAACCCAGGGGATGAATCTTAGCTGCTTTGTGTCACCGGGTTGGAATTTTCTCCGTGTCACTGGCCACTCTGGCGCCCTCAGCCGAACGGATTTAATTAGCCCGGACAGCTCCGTTTGGCGTACCCGCACCCAACACAAAAAGGACACAATGCGCGGGTAATTGTTTCTCGCTCAACCGTACAAGGGCAACTGCGAAGAGTCAGAGAGAGTGCAAGCGAGCGAACGAGAGAAAGAGAATGCCGCATTAAAAATAGCGCTTTAACGCTCGACATGTGATCGTGGGTTGCAGTACGGCCCGGTGATAAACCACCATCCGACGGCAGCACTATCAGCAAGCAGCGAAACAGGCGGACGGGCACCCATCTTGACGTGCTCCAAACGTCATCCACACACGCCAACGCTGGAAGACGTACTACTGGCAAGGCAAGAACAGTGGTTGCTGCATTTCCTTAGTGATCCGCGTAAGTATCCGCAGCGATTAATCGCTATCGGCGGCTTCTACTAGGTCATACGCAGATGGTGCCGACAGTGGTGGATGCTGCAGATGGTGGTGGAAGAATACACACACAGTGCGTGCTGCGACGTGACTGCAAACTGCAAAACTTCCTGATTCGCTGCACTTGTCAGCCACTTGAGATTGGCGTAACGAAAATCAGTTGCGTTTCGTGGCGTTTGTGGCGTCATCGCGCGCAACTGCTTTCCATTACTCATAACCGTCAGCAGGATGATGCATAATTGGATCCATACATAATCTCAAGGTTCGTGGGATGGGAATGAAAATTCCAATTTGTGCAGACCGCTTGCACATCCCTCTAATCTTGACCTTGGTCGTGTGTTATCTTGCGGCCTTCAGCAATCGGAGATCGGTTGAGTGATTATCTTGCAATAAGCAACCAAACATATTCACGTGCCAAACGTGACGCGCCCCACAGCAACTCATTAGGGACCCCGTCAATCAGCGCGTCCAATAACGGCTCAACTTAGTGGTACGATCGAGCAAGAGAGCGCGTGAGTGATGTGGTAGTAGCTTCTTTTAAAAATAGTCCAGAAGAAAGCATCTCGAGCATCTTAAATCTTCATTCCACGTTCGTGTGTTTCACTTGCAAACGGCTCGTAATATCTGTGCCTGATCGGGGTTGATCGACTAATCTTCTGCTGCTAATTACCTACATTTAGATCGCTTGCTTTGGCTTGTATATGTGTTTTTTTTGCTGCTTTGCTCGTTTACTTACGCTCGCGGGATGTAACAGTTTGCACCGAAACGTGCACAACTGCTATTGGGAGGGTACAAAAGTTTAATGTACTGTTTAGATGTGATATACTTGAATAACCTACTTCCACTCAAGCTTAGACGGGTTTTGAGGGGTTATTATGCTTTTGGCGCAAGTGAGTGAGTGAGTGACTTATTTTTATAGAGACTTTGCGGTCTTACTCACTCGCCTCTTTTGGCGCAAATGAAATAGTTATTTGATGCGCTGGTGATAAAGCTGTCACAATTCTGAATCTTGTGTGACGGGATGTGGATTCTATTGCACATTTATAATTTTGAAAAACGAAAAGAAATCGTGGTGTTATCAATATTGAAATGAAATTCGATGAGATTATTTTTTTATAGGGATTTTGGCAAAACTTTCAAATCTTGAAGAGTGGAAAATTTGACGCTCGAATAAAGGTGCCGTAGAATCCACATGTCGACATGGTATATTCTGAAAGGTGACAGTTTGATAATCTCTTCTTCTTCTTCTTCTTCTTCTTCTTCTTCTTCTTCTTCTTCTTCTTCTTCTTCTTCTTCTTCTTCTTCTTCTTCTTCTTCTTCTTCTTCTTCTTCTTCTTCTTCTTCTTCTTCTTCTTCTTCTTCTTCTTATTATTATTATTATTATTATTATTATTATTTCGCGAAACAACCGATATCGATCAAGACCTGCATATATCACTAATGCATTTGACTATCAGTGACTAATTGATTGGCCCATAACATGATACAGGATTGCTTTAGCCAGCTTAACATCATAAGCGAACAATTCAATCCCGTCAAATACATTTCAACAATAGAAATGCAATCTCGAATCTTGAATACATTTGACAATTTTTGCGGATTACATTTTACGGATTTTACGGATTGGAAATGAAGCTAACAATGTTGAGCTGGCTAGAGGAACCCTGAAATATGTCCAACGTATGGGGAATTAACCCCTGACGGGCATGTTGTTAAATCGTGTGAGTTGACGAGTTTATGACCGGACCGACTTGATCACCAGCATGTCATACACATCATTTTCCATGCGAAAGAGTCCAGAAAGTGGGAAACGAAGGGTTAGAACCCGTGCTAAGCCCTATAGCTAATCTTTAGTTCCATTTCTATATTAGTAAATTTCCTAATTATTTCGTAAAAAATTTCGTAAATTTCTTCAGGATCTCTACTCCATAACATCGTTAAATCGTATTTCAAATAAATGTTACTCTCCTTCTCTCTCTCTCTCTCTCTCTCTCTCTCTCTCTCTCTCTCTCTCTCTCTCTCTCTCTCTCTCTCTCTTGCACTTATTTTTCTTGTGCTGTATTTTTGCTTTGATAGTTTTGATCTGGACAGCTTCTATTGCAATGAAGTGATCTTCTATGATCAGCAATGACATCTATGTGTTGGTTGATTGGGTCTTACTTTATCCCTTTGACACTTTGAGATGTGAGGGAGCCATTTTACGATTCTTTTTTAAAGCTATTTCAAGTTTGCAGCACGATACTTCAAAACGTCGACATTGTTCGATATCATAGAGCACAATCTCGATTCCGCGGCACCCTTTCTCGAATGCTAGACAGCATGCGTGCAGACTTGACCCAGGATTGGTCAGGATCGGGGAAAAAACCCCATATATAGTAAACAGGCCCTTCTACATGGCTCAGTTCACTTTGCCTATACCGAAACAGCCATTTTCCAATAAAACCCAACAAATTTTGACTGAAACACATCCTAACTGCACGACTTTTGCATCCACCCAACAAACGAATACACAAACCCAAGCCCCTTGTTCTCGTTCTCGCAAAGATCGTTTCTTTCGCCGGGTTTTGCAAGCAAACGACCGCAAACGCATAAACCGAACCGATCGACTTACATTTCGCCGAAGGGAGGGGGGAGGCGATTCCACCCTCCCGGGAAGCCGCCGATCGAAAGTATGTGTGTGCGATGTCTTTCAATTGATGATGATGGGTTATTTATGGAAGCCCCCCTGGTAGCACACAAAGGCACACATTCACCCCGCTGCACTGCTAATTCGACGCGATCGTGGCGTATTTCGCGCAGTCCCATTTTTGCCCTCCCCATTAGACCCCCCCCCCCCCCCCCCCCCCCCCCCCCCCCCTGTCTACTTACATAGTTTTCCGCGTCACCCAGCTTGCCCGGCGAAGCATCGCCGTTGGTAGCGATCGGCGGGCCGAGAATCCCTGCCGGGCCGAGAATCACGGCGACCGACGATGGTCCAGCAGGTCCACCACCGCCCGGTCCGGCCGTTCCGTTGGCGGGTGGTGGTGTGTCCGATTCTTCGCCGTGGGGCGGCACGGGACTGTTTACGTGTAGCAGAAACGCATCGGAGCGTTGCTTGAGCAGGGTGCCGAACTTTTCGAAGAATGGCTTCCGTCGGCCGGGCCGCCTGCGTGCCGGAACGGTCGGCGAGGGAAGAAAGAAGGGCAAGAGTTTGGTGGTTAGGGAGGGAGTGTGAACTTTGCTGCGGATCGTTTGCACGAGTTGGATGTGTGGTGTAGTACGGCAAGGAGGAGGAGAAGAAGAAGAAAAAGTATTGAAAATTAATGAAGATCGCTAACCGAAATGTTTCCAAACCAAAACCATTAAAAAACCACACACACACATGCACACTCACTAGCCCCAACGTCGGGGTGTAGTGGGAAACGGGCAAACATGCTTTGGTGTAAACAAATAAGATAGATTTAATTGTTTGATCGATGATCGTGTTCGCCGTTTTACGAAGCTCCACAGCTGTGTAGCCGTGAGCGCTCGATCGCTCGGTGTATAAATTATGCTCACGATAAATTATGCTCAAGCGCCATCTCCGGAATGTAGAAGCAAAGAACAAACGACCAACAAAAGAAGATACAATCGAGTAGGAGATGAGAGTAGAAGGGGAAAAAACGCTGATCTTAAGCCGATCGGTGATCTTCGGAATTGTTTATTTTATCAGAATGATGTGCTGCGAAGAACATTTTAACTTCATTCGCTGGTTTGATTCCGGTTTGAAGGCGAAATAAGATATTCATCATCGATGTTCGAGTGTTGCCGCGATTATCGGAATCGTTCGGTAGCAGCGCAGCTTTGACGTTAATGTTGATTGTTAAATTAATGATCATGTTTGGATGGTATCATTTGTTGAATATTGTAGTATTGAAAAAAAGTGAAATGTTTATCCTTTAAAGATCAACATTGTGACAAATATAATATTACCATTCAGTCATTATTAACAAAAGAATAACCGCTATGAATATCTCATGTCGTATGCTTATAATCCGGATCGCCTCAGATTGTGAGATTGTAAGATGTTTTCCTGCTTCAAAATACACAAACACATCGGACTAATCTAACATCGACTCGGATCGACCTACACAATGCTCTGGTAAACCTTCGCCAGCCAGTCAATCGTAAGTGACCTGTGGAATCTCCTTGTGGGAAGCCTCTCATTCCCCGTGGGCAGTGCGCGACAGCAGCGAGAACAGGTTTTTCTTGGTCCGTGGTTTCGCTCGGCCGTGCCGCCGATTGGACGCGTAATTATGCACAACGGCACGGTAACGGAGCCAGGAAACTGTCAGTCTGGTCTGGCGGCGAACCACGTCGTGGTGACTGAACGTGGCACACAGCGAGAGCGCTCCAGAGCCGCTAGAAACGTTAGAGGCGGTTAATGAAAGCTTTCTCCTCCAGGGCCGACAATTGGCATCATAAGGGGTTACAATCGTTGACAGAGTGTCACCTAAATGCGAATCGGTGGCATATCATTGTGGTCAATTATTGAACGGTACTCGACGATGTCGTTGGGAAACTCCGACCAGGCAAGGATGCACTGGTGTGAATTACCGAGTTCTCTAAGCTGACGTAAACACGCTTTCACGCTTTGCTGCGTATGTGTATTGCGCTGACCAGTTGCTGACTTTTGGGGATGATAATTTAGGAAAGTGTACCGAAAAAAAAAAACAAACAAATATTTACCAACGTCCACAACGTCACGTAGAGTCGAGATTTGGGTTCGGTCAATGAGCTGGTCAATAAATATTTGAAGCATTTTGAACGCAAACGGCCTTGCCCCAATGTTGACGGTGAGCAAATACCGGTTGCCGGTGGCTCAGAGGCGGATGAAAAGGCTCAAATGTCATTGCTTAGTTTGAAATACCATTGCCTAAGATTTAGTTAAATCCTCTAAGAAACCAAATCTTTTTTTCGAATTTTACATCTTTTTTAAAGGCCAAACGACAAACGACTCTCCTTATCTTCCTACCATTCTACACTCATAGGCTCACCCACAGGGAGTCGACCACTTATGTTACGCACACGATTATAAATTTCTTCCTCAATCAATTTGATTTTCCTAATCCCAGTAACTGTTGATTATCCTTCCAAATACTTCCACGTCACAATAAGAAGTTTCTGGAAACCCGAACAATCCGGTCCGAGCGGATAATTGGGTAAACGTGCAAGGACAAATTTAGTATAAAAGTAGGCCATATTTTAAATGAAGAGAGATTCAAACGCAGAAGCTCTTGGAGTTAAGAGGTTTAATTCCAACATACGAAATAGGACAGAGCCCCTGGATTTCCAAGCCAAACACCCCCTTCCGTCTGCATAGACTTCCCAACCTTTGCATTAGAAGCAACTAGCGGGAAGGACTGGTTAGTAGGCAAAGTATCAAAGACTCTGTCCACAATTGCTGTTTGTTTCTCCTCCGCTACGACCCTGCGACTTTTGCTGAGGGCCAAACCTTCGCGTGGCTTACCGGAGAAGCTCGGTTCGTAACAACTTATGAGTCACCAAAGTTCAGCAAACTGTACGGATCGCTCTTTCTGTCAACACAATCACTACATTCAACGTATTGGACGCAAAATTTCTCTCGCCTAGCGGAACTTCTCTCCCAAATGTTCCCCCGGTGGAACAACATTAAAAAACACGCAAATCTTCAACACACGCACGCGGGGAATTTCCTTACGCAACTGGGACAGCTTTTTTGTACGTAAGCCATTCAATTCGTTCGCGTTTTGGAAACAGACTGGGGTTCGTATCAAATTATGCATCTTGTACTGCACGATTGAGTTGCATGTTCTGTGTAAGTGGCAGAAAGAATTCTCCCATCAAATTATCCAAACAAAAAACAAATCAAATCCTCCAGCAATGTGAACGACATAACGATCGCACAGTGGCAACAGTGTGCCTTCTTATTATTCTGACATCTTACAGGAGCGGGAGGCACTACCGCTACTACTATTGGGCAGCGGAACGCCTCGCAATGACGCCATTCGGCACTGAATCATACGCAAATGAGCGTTACGCAAGCGCTGGAGCAATGAATCTGGAGGAATGATAACAATGGCCGGCCACTGTATATTCCAGGCCAACCGGCGTCTATCGGTCTTGTAAATATTCACCCCAGCCCTTTTGAGGGAGATGCTGTCGGGCTGATGAATGATCGCGTTTAGCAAGGGGAGGCCCGAGTTTAGGAAGGTGCTGCCTCACATTCACTATCGTTCAATCAACCCAACAGAACGCTGCGGGCGGGGGATTTCTTTCGGGTTTAAGGAGATTGTGTTACAGAAAAAACAACCTTATAATGAATAAATTAAGACACACTTCGTGTGAGCTTATAAGAGATCTTGTTTGTTTCGTTTTGTAGATCAGCTTGGCAGAGATGCACAATGATCTAGGAATAAATAAAGCATTTAATTCTAGTAGAATAGTAAATAACGTAAAAGAGAGGCTGTTGTAAGTTAAGTCCATATACACATTCCCATAATGCTGAAATGCCCGCAACATGTGTCGTAAATCCTACTTAGAACTGTGGCCGCTTAATTCATTTCCCAATGAGGAAGGCCCACACATAATGGGGACACTTTCGATGTACACATTAAATCCCGCCGGTACATGATTTTTGCATTTTCGCTTGGAAGAATTTGCCCTTTTATTTTTGCTCTCACACAGTAGTACTTTGTGAAAACCGCTCATTAAAAGTTAATGCGACGCGCCGTACTGAGCGTGATTTCACTTCCCCCCAGATGGTGGAACCGGTTGTGCATACCGGTTGCCGCAGGTTCTATTCTACCAGCCAGAGTCTACACCTTACCGAGGTCGGATAGTACGGGAACCTGGTTAATATCAAACACTGAACCGGTTTTGTTATCGTTGCATCATCCGGGGAGCCGGGTCCGATATGTTGCAAACGAATAGAGTAAAATCCTTTCAGATCGTGATGCAGAACACATCAGCTATACACTATTGTCGATGTATTATTTTTTCTTTGTATTTTTTTAAGGCTGTAACGCAAAGCAGTAAACCTCATTTCGGTTGTTCAACTTTTACTTTTCCGCCCACAAACAATCTCATTCAGGGTAAAGTGAAAGAAAAGATGGCCATCGACCCAACGCGTGGGCACACACGCAAAACACGTGCTTCTTCACATTTAAATGTCAATGTGGCCTGTTGTTGGCAACGTTTGCCGATTCGATTTTTGGTAACGGTGTCGTCTACCGGGATCTGCTAAAGAAAAACCGGTCTTTTTAATGGCATACGATTGAATAATTTTACAACCCTCTCCAGATTCAGTTCGGCTATGTTTTGGATGTTCGGTTTCATTTTTGCTTGTCTGAGCGATCGATTATGTTATTAGTAATAAAATACCACCAGGGGATTGTTGTGATGCATAATTTGCTCTATCTTTACATTACAAGATTGAAAGATCTAATACACATGCCAATACGGTGCAATTTCTAGCTCCAGTACAGGGTTTCTCTAGCCAGCTTAACATCGGAAACGAAGAATTCAATCCCGTAAAATACATTTCAACAATAAAAATGGAAACTCGAATGATCCGTCATTGGTTGCTTGGTATACGACGGTTTGGACATTCATTTGACAATGTTGAATAGGGATTTTACGGATTGGTAATGAAGCTTACCGTGTTGAGCTGGCTAGAGAAACACTCTAAGTACTTTTTGTTAACCTAATCGCTACTACAAAATTGATTGTATGGACTTTATAATGTTTGCCGGCTCAGTTTTCAATATGAACAGCATTATTCAAGACTTGCATAGATCCTTCTCAACCTCTGTCATTGTTTGTGATAACTGTGCTGTGGAAGTAAGTAAGTGCTGTTGAAAAAAACACCTCTCGCGATTGTTGAATAATGCAGTTCCCATTAGAAACTGACGCGTAAAACAATGCATCGACATTCCTAACTAATCTGACATAGACGATAAACTATCATTGATCTATTTGCTTGTTTCTTTATTATAAACTTTTCCACATTTTTCATTATCCTCCACAACGTTTTCACATTTAAGTGACCTCTAATCGAAACAAAAAAAGTAAACAGAGGAAAAAATCCGTTCAACTAGCAAAGACTTTTAAAAAACATCACCGATCACCGATCGCTAGAATGAAGAGCGAAACATTCCTGTCTCAACGCTGCCTTCAACCGTCGCCGTGGAAACGCGCGGTTCAGCCTGGGGGTGAAAAATTCGACCGACATTTTTGCGCACAAAGAGGAAAACAAAACCAAAACAAAACAGTCACACACACATAAACACACACTCTCTATCTCTTGAAAACCATCACAAAAGAGAGTTAAAACACCGCTCGTTACACACTGCTCTTGCTCTAGCGGGCATGCACGGTTTCGCCCATCTTACCCATCAACCGGTGCTACCGCTGGTACTGTTCCTCCACCGCCCGGTGACTCCTTCGCCGCGGGGCGATCTCCATCACTACTCGGCACTGACATTTCCACCATTTGTGGACTGTAACACCCTTTGAGAGAGCTTTTCTTTTGCTACAAAAAGCGGCCACCAGCTTCCCCTTTCCAATCACTTCTTTTAGCACGAATGCAACCCCTCTCTGCGGAGGCACTCACTAACCCCTGTTGCAGTGGTGAGGGTAGGAAATGCCGGTAATGCTATTTTTACTAGATTCGCGGAAAATCGGCAATCACGTAATCGGAAGCAGGGAATGCTCTTGCGCCTTCGTCGTTGCACACTGAGCGGCCAAAAATGGCGACGAACGCTCTTCTTTGCACCACGGGGTGGCGTTGTTCTTTTGGTGGTACTTGTTATTGGCACACGCACACACACACAAAGTCACTTTGCTCCCGAGGGATGGGTCCCGAATGAGTGGACGATGCTTTTATAGCTTTTTGCTGCCATATCGTGAACCATTGAGAACATTAGATGTTTAAAAGCACACTTTTGATTTAGCAGGATGGATTAAAACACACACATACACAACTACACCAATGCACGAATGTGATTCCCAGCCCAGCCTTCCACAACCTGTGACCTTCAAATTTCCAAAAGGGTTGCTAAGATAAATCTTCCACCTTTCGGTCGCTTTGCTTTGGTTCTTCGCGTCTTGTTACGTCCGCAACAAGACTCGCCACCCCACGCCACCACGTCTGTTTATTGCGTGTACCGCGCGTCGTCAACGACTTAGCTGCGTGCTTCTTTTTTTTTGTATGTGTGTTACCCTCTCAATTCACTTGTGTTTTTATTTTTGTGTTTCCCTTGTCTTTCGCTTCCTGGGTGAACGGTGTACACTGGTCAGAGACTTCCCCGCACTCCCGGATAGTGCAGAGAAGGCACAATAATGCTCAACAGCACCACGCTTGCTGATGACCCTGTATCCAGCACGCTTCACGATCGACGCTTCGCGCTGCAGCCTTCCATGGTGGAAGCTCTCGGACGACTGCGTGAGCAGCAGCAGCAGCAGCAGGAGAACGCAATCGACTTTACCGAACGAATATCTCTTGCTTTGGCCGCTTTGCGCGTACTCTCTTTCTCTCACGTGTTGGCAGGTGTATGCAACTTTTGGGGTAGGGGTACAACTTCTTGCATGTAACTGACCGTTTTGGTTGGATAAAAATGTGTAGGAAGAATTAAAACGTGGTTCTTCTTGTAATTACATTTTAGCTTTTGCAAAATTGGATATTTATACCTGCATGATGTTACTTATAATTTTGTTTTCATGTCATTGTTAAAGCTTAGGATATGTACAACAACAAGTTCTTAATTTCGGATCAGAGTTTACGTTTTAGCATCAATAGTTTTAATGCATTATCAGAAGGAAACGTGCCCATTTTGATCTCATTTTTCACATGTTATATGGATCGAGCTGATCATGTGAACATTGATTATTTTCCTATGGGAGGAATATTTAGTTAAAGATATTTAAGAGTATTTGAGCCTAAGTCGTATTCCTAGATCAACTATACGGGTCGAAACGTCCTGTTCCATAGCATGGTCAGCTCACCAAATCCTTGCGATCTTGAAACGCGGCATCTGCGTTTGCTCACAGAGGTTGAACAGAGTCTACTAATCAGAGGCGAATGTGAGTACTGGCACTTTAAGATACTATCCGCCAACAACACTTTTTACGTCACATTTTATTGAAAAGCTTGGAAAAGGAGAAGTAGAACACGTTTGTTATACATGATTACTCAAGTATTGTTTTATGTTTAATTTATGTAAAAAAATAAATGTTTTATGTAATTTGTTCCACAATTTGCAGACTGTTTCTCAAAATTTGATGCATCATTTGCATCAGAAATGCAGGAACGAGATTCCAATATAATTCGTGGGAACTATTTAGAAATATGTGGAGAATAATAATTAAATCGTAGCAGAGAATAAAAACATTCGGGAAGTACCTATTAAATCGGGAGATTAATTAAAAAAATGGAAATGCCGTTTGGTTATGTTGGGTATATGGAAATACCATTGAGCCATTGAAGTTTGTTATAGTGAATCTCAGGCTACTATGTGATCTCACGCTGAAGATCCTATTGGAATGTCCCATCAATTGGTTTTACTATCGTCCAATTGCATCTCCTTTGGATCTCCAATAGTAAAAAAGCTCGGTGTCAATTGAAGTCACGTTTTAAACAAAACGATCTAGAAACAAGAACTACAGGAATATCCATCCTCGTCCATTCTCGTAAATGTCAATCAATCACGATCATAGTCATCATGGGTATTGGTCAGAAATGTGTAATGCATTACCTTATACATAAAATAGCGGTTCCAACAGAACACTACCACAGTTATATTTTCTTTGTTCTTCATAATTTCGAAACTATTACGTCAACAATTATAAATACGTGTTACAGCCCGCCTTCATTTCTGCGTAGGCCGTTCTGCAATCTTCTGCTCCCGAACCAAATGCTACTTTACTGGCCCATCTTCTGCTTTAGCTTCTTGATAAACTCTTTGGCCTGTTTATCACCCTGCCGATATTCAAGCGCTCGCAGGCAGTCAATATCTACGAAACAGTTGTGAAGGAAAACAGAAAATGTGATGTAATGAAGCCTTCTTTCATAGAGGACGATCAAGCTTGTTAATGCTCCTCTGCCCGTGATCTTACCCATCTTTTGTGGTCGCGTTAGGATGAGATGCTTCTGTTCGATTTTCCCCGCATCGCCCGATATGTCCGCTATGTCATTAAAGCTTAGATAACACTCGGCCAGATATTGGTTGGACATGCCGAACAGATCCTTATCCTTGATGCTGAACATGATCAGTGCGTTCGGAATGGCGCGCTGCTCGGGAGTAAAGGTTCTAACAGGGGATAACAAAAGAATTTGTTGATTTTGACCAAAACTTTACAACCTCCAGGAACGGATCGAAACAACCAACTTACATCACAAACTTCTCATCGTACAGTGGAAACAGCGTTTTGCTCTGGCACTGCGTTTTCGGCTTGGCCACGCCGACGAACCGCTCCTCGGGCAGGAAGTGGACGCGCACGAACGGATCGCAGGACCCGTTGCCGTCCATCGGCTTCAGATTGCGCGCGTTCACAATCTCCAGCTCGAGCACGTTCTCCTTGAAGAAGCACTGAACCGTAAGCATACCGTAGCCGGTGGCCGACGCATCGCTCTCGTTCTGCTCCTCTAGCCTATCTAAGTAATACTGATGGATGAGATCGGTCGTTTCGTACCCGTGCAGCTGCAGCAGGCGCTCGATGTGCGCGAGCGTCTCCTTGTCGGCGGCCGTTTCGGACTCTCGGTTTTCCGCCGTCTTGAAGTTAGCCACCATCAGGTGCAGCGTGTCGCGCAGGTTGGCAAAGAAGGAAGGGGGCCGTCGTTTCTGTTGTGCAAAAGAATTGGGCATTAGAATGGTTGGCAATGGTCAGCTCCAAAACCGAGCAGACTGCACTTACATCCAAGTTACTCTGGATGAGGTCGTACAGGATCGTCGTCAGCTCTGCCCAGATTGCGTCCAGCACGCGCTCGAAGTTGATCTCATTCAGCTCCGCGTTCAGCACGCTCAGCGATTCCTCCATATACATCATCAGCCGATCGAGCGAGTTAGAGTCTTGCTGCAGGAGTTCCGCACCTTCAACGAGGAAGCGGCGCATTGCCGGAGCCATCTTGCGCGCCAGTTTCTCCACGAGATCGAGAATCTTGTTCTTTTCCGTATCGATCGCGTTGTCCAGCACGGCTCGGAGCGTTTCCTTGCAGCGATCCGCCTCGATGCTGCTCTGCACATCGCCCAACTTAGCCAGGATGTCATCTACGCCCAGTTCCGTCGCAAACGGCTTCAGGCTTTGTCGGATGTAGTCGATGTTGTTGATGGCGAGGCACCACTCGCTCGTGACTTCAAACTTTTTCTCGTACACGTTCTCCACCACGCCGAGATTTTCCACGCGCGCCGACATCCGATCGGCGTAAAACACACAGCAGCGACAGATGTCCTGGGAAGGTGGAAACAACACATCAAATATACGTTCGTCACTTAATTCAGCCCACAAACGACACTTACATCCACAATTTTCGCCACAAATATGTACGCTCCCTCCACGTCGGGCCAGGCGAGCTGCTGCCAGAAGATTTTGATCTGATAGAAGATCGCCAGCGTATCGACGGCCGAGGACGAGTATTTCACCGTCTCGTCCACCGGTTGCAGCTTGTCCAGCTCGATCGCCTTATGGATGCGCATCAGCGCCTTGTACACCGCAATGTCTAGCCAGTGGGTGACGCCGGTCGTGAACCAGCGATGGTACTCGTCGATCGCGAAGTTACTCTCGCCCGGGCTGAGTGCCGTGCCGAGCGTGCAGAAGCGCTTCAACACCAGGTACAGCTCGAACAGCGTCGTGCCCATGTTGATGTCCTCGTACTCGATGAACCCACTGTCGCCGCCCCGGTGCGATGACGTCTCGGGCAGATCGATGCGCTTCAGCTTGCGGCAGATATCCTCCACCGTCGGTTTGATCAGCTCCGCCAGCTTCAACTCGTACGTAATGTACAGCTCCTTGGTGTATGGGAAATGCATAATTCTGAAAAGCAAACAAACAGCCTTTAGGTACTTTCCTTTCCTCATTCCCCCCGCACTCCTGCACCTACTCTTGAAATGTTTTGTCGTAGTATTCGATGGACTTCTGTATGTCCGACCGGACAAGCTGAATGATTTTGATTAAATTCTGCAGCCGATCCTCGTCGGTGCCGGTCTGCAGAAAGTGCCCTTCCTTGATGCCGCCAAACCAATCCTCCGCCCCGGACACGACCGCACTGGCGAGCGCCTCGCGAATGTCCCAGTTCGGTTCGGTGTCGTTCGACCGCCGGATCCATCCGTACATCTGCACCGGGAACAGATCTGTCCCTTCGGGCGGCTCCAGCAGCGCAACCTTCGCAATAATGTTTAGCACACTGTTGAGCGTCTTCAGCAGCAGCTTGTCGCCCGTATTCTTCTTGCGCAGCTTCCGGACGGCGGAAAAGCAGGACGGTAGCAGCTTCTTCGTCGCCTCCCAGAAGCTCTTCTGCTCCTCCTCCGACACGGCCAGCGTCTGTATCGGGCGGACCAGCTTCTCCAGCAGCGTGTCGAACAGCACGAACGACAGCGGATGGTCCTGGTGGATCGCCGCAAAGACGGACCACTGGATGAAGGCTTCCGTGGTGGAGGAGAGCCCACTCTGGGCGGAGTGTTGCGTCAGCACCGCCTCGCCCTGGATCGTGAACTTGCCCGACCACCAGTACGGCGTGACCTTGGACGATTCCAGCTCGTGCAGCAGCAGAATGCGCAACAGATGGCGATGCTCCTGGGCCGCCACCTGGCTGTTTTTCTCCGAGCTAAAATTCAGTCTTATCCGGATCGTGCCCTGGCGGCGCAGCTTGTTCTTCTTGTCCAGATTGTACCACATCAGCATACCCGAGGCTGGAATTGACTGTGAACGAGAGAGGCCGGGTGTGACTAATGGAACAGGATTTCACTGCACTATTACGCCATTACCTTCAACGGGATGCTGGTACGACCGATCAGTTCATTGTCGTGCTTGCCAGTCGATGCGGTCTGCGCAATCTCCTTCATCAGCTTGCGCAGTCCCCGCACGCCCTTCACTTCGAACAGTTTGTTCATTTTCTCCTTCACCGTTTCGGCTGGATCAAAGTCCCACACCTCCACGATCAGATTGGCATCGTTTGCGTCCTCAGCAATTGGCCTGCGGTATATGGGAAGCGGATATAGGAAAATTTTAGAATTAGTACTAGTGTTGGGTAAATCTGATTCAGATTCATGAATCTGAATGAATCTTTGAAATGATTCAATGAATCTCATAGATTCATGAATCTTCAAATATTCTTGAATTGAACCAAAGATTGATGAATCTCAAAAGACTCATGAATCTCGAAAGATTCATGAATATCAAAAGATTCATATCTCTAGGGATTCATAAGTCCCATGAGATTCATACATCTCCAAAAATTGATAGAGCTTGAGCTTCTCATTATTCTTCTTTTTGAAGCAACAACCTACATGGTCATGCTAGCCTATACAAGCTTTCGGAACTTCTTGGCAAGTCCACGCAGCCGGATAGTTTGTTTTGCTACGGGGAGACGATTTAAGATGTTGGGGATGTTGGTTGGTGAGATCGCACAAATTAACTATTTTGCAAATCATACATCTCTAAAGATTCATGAATCTCTGGAGATATATGAATTTTAAAGGATTTATTAAATCCTTGGAGATTCATGATTCTTTACAGATTCATGAATCTTTAAAGAGTCGATTCGAGATTCAAATCACTCATCACTGAAGATTCTTATGATTGAATCTCAACGAAAGAGTCATGAAACCGAACACTGATTGGTACAACTTCCCTTAAACTATACTTAAAACGATGACGTTGGATACGACTAGCAACACCTATCCCGAGAATCGGCGTACACATCACACATTAAGATCTGCATACTTTAATAATACACTTATAATTTGATCTTTAATATAAGTCTTGTTTCAATAAGAATTCCGTCTACTCGGATAGAAAATCTACATTCCACTTTTACATCGACTCAAACTTGCTGTAAGATGATGCTCTCGTGTTGCACACCTTTGCAATGCCATTTCACTCGCCCTGACCCGCTTAATTCCGATGCCAACGGAACGACCTTAAGCAGAGCAGTGCTAGTAGTGAGCGTAACGTTTGGCGGACTTAATAATTTTCCAACGCAAGACAAACACGAATGGGAAAAACAGAAAAGATCACCAGCAAAAGATGCTATTACTTACAGCGAGAAGTGTTCCTCCCACACCGGGTTGAGCGTGCCCGCCTTTACCGAAGTGTTGTAGCGATGGTTCGGATTGGACGCGATGTACATCGTGACGAACGGGTCGGACAGACCGTTCGAATCTTTCGGCTCCAGATCCTTTGCCTCGACGATCTCTACGTTCAGCCGGAGCTGGGGCGCTTCCTTGTCGCGCGCTATCTGCAGTATCTCGTTGTGCTTCTCGTCCGACATCTTGAACGCTTCCTGTATGTAGGGAAAAAGGACGTCCACGTTGAGCTCCTCATCGTCGCAACCGATGTTGTGGATGTTCTCGAACAGGATCTCCTCGTACAGCTCCTCGATCTGGCCCGGGGGAAAAGGCGGGAAATTTGTTAGACAAGGAGATACACTAATGCACTAAACAAAAACCCTAAACACATTACGGTCATCGAATGGACGATCAGGCTGGCTTGCTGTTCGATCTCTTCCTTCCGCACACCCCGGAACGGATGGTACGGCAATCGACCGGGACGGTTGGCCGTGGTCGTGCCGTACGGGTTCTCCGATGCCCGCCGGGCAGTGGTGGACCCGTAGTCACGCTCCTGCTGCCGCTGGACGGCCGGTTTTTCGCGTCGATCGAGCGAACGGAACGATTTCGTCAACCGCAGTGTACCGAACTTGATGTTGAACTTTTTGTTACCACTTAAACCGCCTCCGTGAAGGAGCCGCGGCAACGAGTAAGTGCTCATGGCTGGAAGTTAATTTCTTTGGCGTGTTCCTTCTAGCCGTCGTAGGTAGTTTGGGAAAAACGGGAAATAGTATCGTGCAAACTATCTGCCACACAACCGATCGATTACATAAAATGCTCCAAATTCGTTTGGTTTCTGCTTCACACTCAACAAGACGCAACCATTTTCGTTGGCCTCTAGCTTATCGATCGACGATCGTACGGGTTTTTCGAATTTCTAACCAAACCCGAGAGGCTATGTAACGTGTAATAAATTCAATTAAAACATTCCATCACACACACATACACAGCTCACGCACGTTTCTGAGGTGATTAAAAAAAACGCTACACCTTGCAATATTCTGTTTCGGTGGGTGGAATATAGGAGAATCCGCACACTTCAGCGTTAGCACATCCGTTTTGTCGGTGTGGTTTTTTATGGTTGTGTTGCACACATACACACTCTAGCGAACCGTTCCCAAACCAGCCGGGGACCGCGAAATTTGAGTATTTTATTTTTACCTTCCCTCTATTCTACACCGCGAGCACAAGGCGCGAAATGATTCGTTCTATTTTCATAACACCCATGCAAGAACAAAAACGCCGATACCGATTGAACCGGGCGGGCGTGATCATTTCCACCCCTTTTTTGCGCTAAGAAGATCCAGCCATTAGCCTCTCACACTTGTGCGCTTAGGGTAAGCGATTGAGCTAAGCCTTTTTGTGGTATTAATTCGAAAAAAAACGGGTTCGTTGCTTCAATCACTTTCCACTGATACCGTTCGCTACAATTAACGTTACATATAAACTAAACTCGAACTCTTGCGATCTCTTGTTTCACTGCTTCGACTGGGATGTTGCTGCTGCTGCTGCTGCAACTGAACACGCGAAACCGTTGATCCTGTTTACGTTTGCACGGTCACAGCAGCGACCGAACTAAAGCTAAATTAAATCGTCTACCCTCGTCAAACACTCGCTGGCCGCGCGCTGGTGCTGGCGCAAGAAGGAACGGAAGCAATTGTCACGCTTTGCGGCGACCCCCTTCCGCCTGCTTCCGTGCCGGGTGAGGATGCACACTCTGTCGCGAAAATCCTCGCGCTCCGTTGGGAGGCAATAGGCAACATAGCTTAGGGAAGGAGCGCGCGCGCGGTGAAAAACATACTCAACCGGGTGTAAACCGGGACAGTAGGTACGGTCGAGGCAAGGGAAAATACGCACGAGGGAAGAGAAGTACAGTCGCGATCGTGTAAAGTTCGACGTTCGACATTTCTTTGAACTAAAGTTTTCGTTTGAACTATTTTGAACTATTCCGATAGTATATTTAAATTGTGAGTATTTTGAGCGACTTTAATGTAATTTATTCGCTTCAGATTTAACTTCTAGGATCTTTCAAGAGATTTGATAACACCTATGTAGAGCTTTTAGTTGTCCGTGACTGTCCGCACACGCACATTTCCGAACGGATACGATTCGATTCGTCATTGACGAAGATATAAATAAGCCAAGCTGACCTGCGCGGAAATATCCCCTGTCTAATGGTACGGACGCGCGCGGCTCCATCAGCTAGTTACCCCGTGCACATCAACCGCTGGCGACGAATCCTGCCAAGAGCGGTGATTTGGAACATTGGCCCCGCCAAAAAAAAAAACCCTGCCAAACCCAGGCTGGCTTATGTTGGAGTAGGTTAGGTACGGCTGGCTAGCTGTAGAGAGTCTGCAAAGGAGCAGCACCCTCAACGGGATACACAACGAATAGTTTGGTCGTTCGATACGCTTTACGATCGATTTGTTTGCTTTCTAAACATTGGAGTTGCCCGGAATGATCGATGGCTAATCTCTTTCTTGGCGAATGGTTTATTTGTGGTACCAACGGTCATTAAAGCAGGATTATAAATAAATAGTTATTGCGCAAGCAAGTGATTAAATCAACCTCATTTGTTGTATCTCATGCGTGGGATACACATTATTAAAGTTTTGAGACCGGCTAAACAAATGGTTTCGACTAATAAGTTTTGAGGTGTGAACATAAACCGGGTGCTTTCAGCTATATGCGTGTGTATGCTTAACGAGCGTTCTATTATTACCAGCATAGTGCATAATTAATCTTCAGCTGAACTTGAAACTAGTTGACCGATCCCCAAACACGTCATGCTCACTGCGCGAGACCTTGTGAAAATATCAAGGCAACTTCGGCGTAGCTGCTGCGCCCTGCAATCTCTACCGAAACGGGCGGCGGCGCTATCTAACTCGCTAGACAGAGCACGTGCTCGTATTTTTAGCACGGCCAACGGCAGGTCCAACCTGTACCTAACCTCACCGAAGCGAACACGGTACACGAACTTTAATTAATATCTCGAACATAACATGCCGTCGCCGTTCGTCCACTCGATGTCCATTCATACGCTCTCTCGCTTGCTGCTGTAACGAGCTTTCGTGCATATATGTATATCTATACTTACATTCCACCCGAACACATCCTCGATAAATTCTGCCTGCTTTTCCTGCTGGTCTTCGGAGTCGCTTTCGTCCAGCAGCGTTTCGGTGCCGCTGTCTTCCGCTTCCGCGACCGGTGGCAGCGTCGTTGGGTCGGCGCCCGATTCGGCTTCCGCCTCGTTCTCGTCCGGGAACGGTTCCAGCCGGGCGCGGACGCTTTCATCGTTTTGGATGGACTTTTGGCGCAGGATCGAGCCAAACTTCTCGAAGAAACTACCATCGAGATCTTGAATGCTGGGGATGGGAAAGGGGCAAAATCGATGAGTTTGCAGAACTAATTTCATATTACTAGCTAGTAAAGTTATACAAAAAATGTTATAATACATTTTCTCAACCTATCTCCGATGCAACAACGCCTCAAGGCTACACAGGCTGTGCGCATACTCTTCATTAGATGTGATTTATTGATTAAACAGTTTCGTTTACATATACAGTTATAACTTAATGCCTAATGCATTGGTAATTTCTTGTCCAAGCAAATGGAAGACGTACAATGGAGTTGCATGTTTCAGTGTGCGCAAGTTATGCATATAATGCTGCGGAATTATTCATTGCGTTGCAGATGACTAGTAGCACCTACCGTGCCTATTGCCTTATTATTAGCACATCCAGCTTACTGGAGATTGCCATAGCACAGATATTTTATGTAGACATATTCATCGATCCCGTGGCGCGAGCCTTCGCGGCCAATTCCCGACTCCTTTATGCCGCCGAATGCAGCCTCCGTCGCCGAGATGAGTCCCTCGTTGATGCCGATCATGCCCGTCTCGAGCTGGCGCGCCACCCGGAACACCTGGTTCAGATCGTTCGAGAAGAAATAGCCCGCCAGTCCGCGCCGCGTACCGTTAGCGATGGCCAGTGCTTCGGCTTCCGTCTTGAACCGTACCACCGACACGACCGGACCGAACACTTCCTCGTTGTACAGCAGCATGTTGTCGCGCAGATCCGTCACGACCGTTGGTTCGTAGTAGAGCGGACCCAGCTCGGGCAGTGTTTTGCCACCCGTGTGCACTTTGGCACCCTTGTCCTTCGCATCCTGCACGAACTGGTCCACCTTCTTCAGCTGGGCCTGATTGATGAGCGGACCAATCTGTACGCCATCCCGACTGCCATCGCCGATCCCCAGCTTGCGAATGCGCTCGATCAGCTTCGCCACGAACTCATCGTGCACCTCGTCCTGTATCAGGAACCGGTTCGCCGAAATGCACGTCTGGCCGCAGTTCCGGAACTTGGAGTTCATGGCCCCGGTCAGTGCTTTCTCCATGTCGGCCGACTTAAACACGATGAACGGTGCATTGCCGCCCAGCTCGAGCCCGATGCGCTTTACCCCGTCCGCGCACTGCCGGTACAGCAGCTTGCCGACCTCGGTCGAGCCGGTAAACGAAATGGCCGCCACCTTATCGCTACCGCACAGCAGCTGCCCAATTTCGGCCGCGTGCGTTCGGCTGCTCGTTATCACGTTGATAACACCCTTCGGAAAGCCGGCCTCCTCAGCGAGCCGAGCCAACGCCAGCGCGGTCAGTGGCGTGTCTTCGGCCGGCTTTATAACCACCGTACAGCCCGCCGCAATGGCCGCGGCCGCTTTGCGCGTGATCATGGCGTGCGGAAAGTTCCAGGGCGTAATCAGGCCCGCCACACCGACCGGATTGCGCGTCATCATAATCTGCCGATTGGCGACCGGCGACGGGACGATCTCGCCGTAGATGCGGCGAGCCTCCTCCGCGAACCATTCGACGAACGAGTTACCGTACGCGACCTCCCCGAGCGATTCCACCAGCGGTTTGCCCGACTCGGCCGTCATGATGCTCGCAATCTCCTGCCGGTTCTTCTCCATCAGTGCGTGCCAGTTCTGAAACAGGAGGGAAAAACCAATTCTTATATCACGGCTGACCGGAGGGTGCGCTTAATTGAAGTTAATACCCTTCAATTGGTAGCAAACCTTCAACAGGGCGGCCCGCTCCTTGGCGGTGCTGTTATGCCATCGCGGCTCGTAGAACGCGTCGTACGCTGCATCGATGGCCAGCTGCACGTCATCCCGGGCCATGTCCGGTACCGCTCCCAGCACCGCACCGTTGGCAGGGTTCTGCACGTCGAAGGTGGCGCCCGACCGGGCCCCAATCCAGCTGCCATTGACGTACGCTTGGCTCTGCTTCAGCGGATTGCTGTGCATTGTTCGCGTTGTGCAAGCCGTCACACTGTTGAAACTCAAACGCAATCCGGATCGACCGTAGTACCACTTGCCCGTGGAGCGCAGGAGCAAAACTGAACGAATCATTTTCACGACACGGTGACGAGGGGGTTTCGCGTTTTAATCGCAAGCGTTATCTAACGGCTATTATTTGGCGAACCGATAGTGAGAACAAAGTATGCCAATATTGACCGTTTGATTGATTAGAAGCACGAACGGCGGGATGTCGTGCCCGAGATTCTTCTCGACTGTGAGCCGCCCTACACACACGCTCCCACTTGCAGCAACGAACCAAAACCAAAACAAATCCTCCGCAGTGCGAGCAGTGACAGCTCTCGCCGGATGGGTTTAGAGTCCAGAGTTGAAAAGTCGAGAAGGACGACATTCAAACGAAAATACGTTGCAAGCAGAAACGCGACTTTTCTTTTAAGACGCATGCAGTATTTTCAAATAGGACAAACTTACATTAGGAATGGATTAATTTAATATGGTGGCATATTTCAAAACGCTTGCTTTAGTATAATTAATTACCTCTAAATCACCACAAATTAGATGGTAATTGAATAGCGCGAACTCGCCACAGTATCGTGCATCGTGTTAAAGCAGACCCATTATGATTAGTAGATAGGAGCGTATGTTATTTCACGCTTTTATCTTGATCAACAGCACCGTACAGAATGTCCACCACATTGCAGCGTGGCAAGGCACATGTGACACACAAATACAACCTGCAGCGATTGTTACGTACGACGTATCAGGTTATCATCTGATCTCGCCGTTGAACTTGAGGCTGATGGGCGAAACAGTTTGAAACGATCAAACTCCACCGGTACACATGTGAGCACACCGGTACGGCACACACACATAAACACATTACGGAAATGATCAATTTACTTGGTATTTATTATTTTCGTTTTCTTTTTTCTTCTTGAAATTGGAATTGAAAAACGGCTCGAGGAAATAGAAATATGATCGTTAGTAACTAAAGGCATAAAGGCGCATATGATGTAACATGCCTCCATGGGTTGAAAGATTAAAAACGTGTAAAAACAAACAAACTGAGCACGGCGCATGCCTTTTGCAAGCAAAACGGATGACACATACTGGCGCCCGAAGTCTAAACATTCTGTCAGAACATCGATTTCGTTCCATGAACTAGCGAGGTCTATCACGGCCGGAATGAGCTGTTTTGTGTTTGCTGCTTCTTTCAGTGCACTTTCCGTTAGTATTATTGGCAAATTTTGTTTCACGACTTTCCAGTTTGTTTCGTTTCACATTTAAAATGAGCACTAAATTTTCACACCGCAACGAAATGCGTCCCCTTTGCATGGAATTTCCTTTTGGGAGGTGAATTTACACTAATGTGCTAATGTGCGAAGGGAAAGAAATACAGTTAACACGTTCCGGGTGCTCTTATACGTACATGGACTGATGCTCGGTCGGCGGTTTCTGCTTTTGCTCCTGAATCTTGTCGTAGAAACCTTTCCACATCGCTTCCTCGTCCATCTTGATGCTGCCAAGGATCGATGCACACTGAGCAAAGCAGAACGGGAGGGAGTTTGAAACTGCGGCACGTTAGAATCACTACTGGCAGGCACTGTTCTTGCTAGAGGCGCACGCTGTTGCACAAACGCACCAAGCAAATGGGGAGCTACACACTAGGGCACTGTTTTCGATCTGCTTGAATTTATCAAATCATTAGAGATGTTGGAGGGTTGTACGAGTATGTTTTCTACTGTTGTTTGCATTGAACGTTTCCGACAATATTTCGTACGTTATTATTATTAACTTGAACTTGAACAACATTAACTGTTTGAATTACACCGCGGATTTTTTTCTTTTAAGATTGCTTTAATTAACGCGCTAGAGTTCGAACTATTGAATCTTTCAACATACATTGTGTACAAAATAAATCATTTCCCATTATAAGACCGACCGGTACGCTTAGGAATGTGTGTGCCCTATAGAAAACATCGCCAACGCTTAGTGCGCCGCCACAATCGCTCGGCACAGAGACGTTGATTACAATTTTAAATTGGCAATACTATTCAACCGGAAAGCGACTAGGAAGTAAACCTGCCTCAACTTGTCCGCTGGCATTAACCAATCCCCTGAGTGGCTTTATATGAACATCATGCGTACTGTTAACGCCTTTTTCGTTGGACTTGCGTACTGCAATAGGCATGTACGCAACAAAGCTTCCGAGGGCGACAAGTGAAGTGTCTAAAGCCATCAAACACATCTAGAAATAATTTGTAACGGTTAGGAACTGCTAACAACAGCAAATAAAACTTCAACTCTACTGATCATATTTGATGATGATTTTAAGCGCCAACGTTTGCGTACACCTCTCTATCCTGCGTGTCTATGCCGCCAAGGTCTCCACCAAATCCAATGATTAAGATGCGAGAAGTGATCTCCATTGGATACTGAGGGGAGAGGGGGTGGGCTATTACTAAGAGCCAGGGTTTACTCATATCCAAACAATGCGCCACTATAAATTGTTGGGTGCTTAGTAATACTTTACCAACCGGCACCGAGCAAGAGCGTAATCGCTAGCAAGGGTGATGTCACTTGGGTATCTGAGAGAATACCCAAACCAACATCCCACTGCACAATGGTTGGCCTTATAGGGAGGTAGACAACTAGAAAGAGAACTAAAAAAAACACGTTTCCTCATCTAAATTATCTTCCGTTGGGCCAACCTGCACTGAGGTGTGTTCGGGGGGAGACTGCACAACAACAAAAAAGTGGGCACGAGACAAACAAGGGCACGGTCAGCGCAACACAATCGGAACGGTTTCCATTAGCACTTTGCCGGTTGACGTGCAATTCTAAAGCGTAACAACAGATAGAGAACAATATAAGCAACAGCGCAGAACAAAAATGTCAAAAAACGATGGTGCGAAATAGTGAATGTTCTATAAATTTTGTACAACGCTAGTCTTTCTGTTGGGTCGGTTCTGTACGACTTAACAACATGCCCGTCATGGGTTCAAGCCCCGAATGGACCGTGCCCCCGTATGTAGGACTGACTATCCTGCTATGTGTAATCAGTAAGTCACTGAAAGCCAATCCCACTAGTGGTACAAGGCAAACCTTAATCGACAACGGTTATTGTGCCAAAGAAGAAGAAGAAGAATAAGAAGAAGTCTTTCTATAAACATATCAAACAAACCACTGCACTGCATCTATCATTCTGGTGCGCCGTAGGAAAACCGTTCCACCCTGACCTTGGCTTAAAAGTCGTATCGTCAAGCGAATGCCGGCCGCAAAACTTGGGCTTGATAAACTGTTGCCGGTACGGTTCGCTAGCTACGCGATGCCCCTTACTTTTGCGCTTGGACAGTCAACACAGCACTGGCGGTGCAGTAGGGACGGCTGGTTGTCGATCAGACTCGGGAGAGACAACAGCATCCATTGATGAAGCACATTGCAATCCGCCTTACCGGATGGGAAGGGTCAGGAAAGGGACGACGACCCACTTAAACCAGATCCGTTTGGAGTGGGATCACTGTAAGATCATTGAGTGCGCTGATCACTCACATCGATGTGTTCCAGATGACGGAAACATGTACATGATGAGTAAGTTTGCTGCATTTTGAAGTACCATTTACTGACATTCTGATGTCATTCGCTATGCACTAATGCATTAAGTTCTCTATTTCAGAAGCCCACTAGTACTCGTTATACTAAACATTTGAAATAGTAATAGATTTTTAACTTTAGTTTTGACAGGAAGTGTCTCTCAGAGTTTTTCAGCTTTGCCTACAATTTTAATGCACCAATAAAATAAGGTCTAACAAAACAAATAAATAAACGAAAAACTACTCAACTGTTTGGGAAACGATATCAGAATATACACAACAATTTTTATCCTATCTTAAATTTCACATATTAGCTTTGCTCTCCAAAGCGAAACAGCGAAACGTATCGAAATATTGTCGGAAACGTATTTTGCTTCAAAGGGTTTGTTTATGGCCATTTCGGCTGCCTTCCAGCCAACGCAAAACCGGCTTTAAGCGAACGGAACCGAAGGAAATAAAATCACATTTCAACGCCTGCGCAACGCGCCATCGCCGAAAATTCAAGATTTTGTCTTCACACTTGTTGGTTCCCACTCGGTTCGCGCTGCACCATTCGCCAAAAATGTTGACGAAGCTCAACGCTGACGTAAGCAGCACTACACGATCGGCAACGGATGCTGTCCTATATATGTTTTTGTTTGCTACTGCTTGACACACATACACTTTTTTGTGGCTTTCACCAGTCACTTTAACCGGCTGTTTAAGAACTGTTTAACACTAACAGCCAAGGTGATCTTCAGGAGGTGATTCGTCGTTCGTTGTTGAAAAATCCCCTCCACGCAGGGGTAAGCATCAATAAAGTTCACTCGGGGCGCACATTCACGTAGTGCATTGCTCACCTTACACGTAGACGCGAATTTTCGGGTAAACGGTTCGCGCAAACACTCAACCACGATCACAATTTGACGAACAACAGACACTCGACGGGGAGCAAACGATCAACAATTCTAGACAGGGCAGGCGCAACCAACCAACCAACCAGTCAGCTGCTCACTCAACCGCTCTGTCGGATGCAACAACATCTACTGACTGTGACGCCGATCGCAACGCCCGTCCGGAAGGTTGTTTAGCGACGTCGGCGTTCTCCTCACACACACAGCCATCCCCGGCCGTTGGAAACCGGGTAGTAGTAGAGGTGATTATGATGTGTTTCGGTCGCTGGCACCCCGGGGGAAAAAAACCCTCCGCGACACGATCACGAAGGAAAGAGACGGTCACGATCGCGTAGGGTTAGTGGGGATGCCCCATCGCAAGGGTTGTGTGTGCGTGTGTAGTAAACGGAGTGTAATGCGCGTGTGTAATGTTTAATTCAATTGTTTCGCTTTCGGCTAGCGATCATAGGGTTTGTTTTGTTTACAAACGAACCGCCACCGATCGCACCTAATGCCCAGGTGACACAGTTAGAGCTGTCACAGCGATCGTTTGAAAATGGTTAGACGCCGTTCCAATGCAGAATTCGTAGTTCGGGTAATTATTTACCAAAACCTTTTGAATTTAAACATTCTCTGAACCTGCACCTGCATACGAGATCGTCCACTGCACCGGTAATGAAGGGTTCATTTACAACACAGAGCCGCGCCAACGTGTCTAAAGCGCCGATGGCGACATCATTTCAATTACCTAAATTATCTTTCCTACCCGTCTGGGGTTACTTGAAGTGAATTTTTAAAATGGTTGTCTTTTGAACTTAAACCACCAAAAAACTCACTTCATTCGCCTCACGAGGTCATGCTACACAAACACACCTATACTCACATCTAAGGTACGCCGGTTACGAAAGGGCCTGAGAGAATCAATCACGTAAAGGGCGGGCGAGACCTTTGTTGAGCTGCGTGTTAGGAAAGGTAAATTTTTGGAGGCTATTTTTCCCACATGATCGCCGCACGCCGCGTTCCATGCGCTAAAGGGTCGGACAGTGCGCCACAAAAGGCAAACCACTGATCGCTCGCAGGAAGCTTCGGACGAGCTTTGCAACCCTCGATCAGAATCAATGCTTGCGCTTCGACACGCGGGTTGTTGCTTATTATGGGTAATAGGGCTCATTGGCTTGGTGAAACCACACCATTTAAAAAGGATAACGGATAACGGATAAAACGGCGTGGCATTGATATGATCTTATAAGCAAAAGCAACCACTTCCACTACGCTGTAGCATTTATTTTAAGAGCTTTTGTTGTGTTTGTTTGTTTGTTTGATTAGTTCCTCATTTTAAATAACTTCCTGCTTTCATTCAATTTGTATTCGTAAAGATCGACATCTTGAATCATTTTTGAATATGATTAAAAATAAAAATTTAAAAACTTGTTAAACTCATTTCGAATTTTAATTTAAAGTTGTTATGCTTTTGTACTCTATACGTCCAGGTGTATGATTAAAAATTATGTTATCTTTAATAAAAGAAAATTTAAACAATGATCATAAAACTATCATACGTTCCAAATAAACAAAAGATATAAAAAAAACTAAGTTTAGATGAATATATTTTTCTTCTTGGATTTCTATTATTATAACGTTATGATTCCATCATGTCGTATTGGAATATAACTTGGAAAATCTGAGTTTCATAGTAAAACTGTGAATTAATTAATATTTTAATTCCGGAATAAACGAATGTGGTCCATTTAATAATTAACATAAAACAGACCTTGGAGTGGAGATATGATCATGGAAATATCACATCAAATGCGATCAAAGAGACGAATGAGGCCAATATATTCGATGTTTCTACTAAAAAATAAATAATAATAATAAGAAAATAAAATGAAATGCGATCATATTTTCTTCAACCATTCCCATCGTCATCGATCGAAGGGTTAAGCTGAAAGCTTTTATTGGTAGATGTGAAGCCGCAATAGCGCAACTCCAAACGCAACCCACGTCAACAGCCAACCTGTGCGGATTGCCGGCAAGGTCGTGTACCTGCGGTTGCCCAACGTAAGCAGAGGGAAATCCACGCGGAAACTACAACGCCAACCTGACCATACCAGCCGGTGTTGCATGTTGCGTGTGAATGTGGTAGTGATCGCGAATTGAGGGGGGAGGGGGGAAACTACACCAAGTGAGGCAGTGACGGCGCTCGCGCTGTTTGCACGCTTAGTGACGTCACGAAAGATGCTTAGTTCGTACAGTATGTTGCCGATGTTGAGTGGATGATTTGCTTTATGGTATATTTTTTGCATACTAACATTTCCACTTCAAAATCATATAAATCTGCTCAAGAGCTGACATTAATCTATATGTAAGCAACCAACAAAAAATGCAATAAATTTCTCCTTTAAGTTTAATGAGTTTGGATCAAATTTACGAAATGATTTCTATAATAAGAATATGATGCATATAAACTTTTTCACTTGATCGCTTGATCGCGTTACTAGTGCCTGCTGACTGTACAAGTGTGCAACACATTTCCTCACACGTACGAAGCAACATATGATTAGCTTTCTTTACGCATAAATATAACAAATAAAACTGAAAACAAAAATGAACCAAATGTTTACATTTACGATCATCTTACTTTCGATTTTAAGCTTCCCTCACTCACAAGACACCACTTTACCCCCGCACTGGCCTATGTTGTAGAGTTCGGGTTTGAATTTACCAACAATTACCGAATGGTAACAACACGAACATGGTGCGATTGCTGTGTTTGTGTTAAAAAAACGTCTTCAAACGTAAACAAAGAGATCCACCCAGACGGTAAGCTATCGGATTCGTTTTCCGGCTAGGCTAACTTTTCGCTAGAAGACGCTCCAATTTTTCGAGGTCACATGAAAGATGCACATGGTTAGCGTTGAAAGTCTATAATTGGATGTGTTGCTATTACTGTTATTGTGGTTGATTCGCCATTTTTTAAGGCGATCATCAACACGCTATAAGAATGTTTCGAACGTACGGACACAGTTCAAGATATGAGACAGACATTCATGGCGTTGATTCATTGTTGCTACTAGGTGAAATGTAATGCTATAAATTTCACAAACTTCTTTCTCTTCCAGTGTCTGCATTCCGATGTGTAAGAGCAACCAATTCTCTTCGAATACTGTTTTGCTGTAGATTTAGTGATGATATTAATACATTAGAATTCGTTGTAGAACGTTTAGCCAAAGATGAACCGATACAGAGTATTACATTTTCACTCTGTTTCATTAGACACTTCTTTAATATTTCATAGACTTTGATCGTGATCAAAAACTGATCGTCTGCATCATTTAATGTCACTTTACTTTTGCCTATTCCCGATAGATGACACCACTAGTACTATTACTAATACTATTTGTGCTATCGTACAGTTCACTTTCTCTTCACAATATTGACAGATGACAGGTTTCTCAAAACATTGCAATACCTTGAATACTTCAATCTTTAAGGATACAAACATTACTTGCCTTATCCAGTCTTCTTTGAAAAACACTCAGTTAAACGCGAAACTCTCTACCTAACTCAACGGTACTAACCTGCCATCCTTGCCTTTGGTAGGCTTCCCCTGCTTGGAGCGTATTTTGCGCAGCATCCCCAGGCTAAAGTACTTCTGCCAGGCGCTCTCCTCCTCGTCGTCGTACTTGTACGTGAAGAAACTGCCACCGCCGCTCGTCAGAAAGGTGTTGGTCCGCCGGGTCCGTCCGTTCTTACCAGCCCGTCCGAATAGCCTGTCCGACCAAAGCAACCGACTGTCGGCCGGTTTGGACGATCCGTTCCGTAGCCGTGCCGACTGTTGGCCGACCTCGTTTAGGCAGTTTTCACTTTTGCTCCACCGACCGGCCCCGTTGGACGCTCGATTGCCAATGCTGAACAGATTATGTATGCTTCCGCTCCAACGCCCAAAAGTGCTCGTCGGCGGGGCTAATAAATTCGACTGCGTCTGTGCCGGTTTTTGATCGCTTGAGTTATTTTCGGCACGCTGCTTTGCGCCTAGTTTGATCGGCTGCTGCCGGCTGGAGTGCGGTCCGGCCAAAGGGATTTTCGCGACTTCGATCGTCGGTACAACTCGATCCGTAGTCCCGTTCCTGCGCGTCCTCGACTGTTTGCGATTTTCAGACGGCGATTGTTCGTCCACTATCGGCAAGTGGTCCAGGCTGCTCCGGAACATGATCGAGTTGGAGTCGATGGCGTTCAACATGGTGGAGCTGCCGGTATCGAAGCTGCGCCGCTCGTACTGCTCCAGCTGGTTCGCTACCTCGGAGTAGTAGCTGAGCGTTCTATAGCTTTGCTCACTCTCGTCACCGTACCCCGGTGACTCGGACGGCCAGTTCTGTCATGAGTGGAGGGAGAGAGAGGACCAGAAGGAATGCATCAAAACAAAATGACGATAATAATGACGAGCGCGGATGTCCTTGCGGGGAAGCGCAGCGTGGCGTTACGGTCACTCCACGCAATGCAGAAGCACTCACATGTGACCTCCGACCGACTTACCTTGAAGTGTTCCGGTGGCATCGTTTGGCGTTTGTTGTAGAATGGCGTGTACATTTTGTAGTTGAGTGGATTGCGCGCATCACTGTTGATGCCGAGCACGAGGCAGGATGACTGTGCGGCTACCGATTCCTGACAGGACTCGCGCAACGTGGCTCGCTCGGTGGCAACGCCATGCCTTCGCCTCGGTACCACGGGCCGCACCCGGTTTTCATCTCCCTCCAAAATGGCCGTATTGATTCCGTTTGCAATCTGCAAGTTGAGGGTTACATTGCCGTATGCGCCTGTTCTTCGTCGCTGAGGTACTCTTGGTTTGGTGCGTTCTATCGTACCGGGATCGTACTCGATCGCGTTTGGAATCGAAACTTCCGATTGGGACAGTGACGGGCTGCAGTCTTGTGAGTCGCTGTGGCTTACGATGTACGAACTATGACGAAAGGCAGCTTCGGCACAGGGTACATTTTGTAGCTCCGACGTTGCAAAGAGATTGTTCTTTCTAAACAACGCCTGCGGGGGTAGGGGAGCCGTGCCGACGCGCGAATGGCGCCGCTGGCGTATGGGATGATGGGTGCGGCGAAACGTCGACAGGGACACATCGTCCGGCTCGTCTTCCATGAAGGGTATTTGATTAACGATTACGTTGGTCTGGTAGATGGGATTCGTTGGATGACAACAGCTGGAACAATGGTCGGAGCTGGCGGGAGAAAGATAAAGAGCATTAGCTTAATCATACCGGAAGTCTGGTGGGTCATAGTATTTGATGTTTAGGTATTTTGTAATGTCTAAATGTTACAGGATTGGTTCCAACAACTTTATGCTCACGTGTTTTCCACGTTTATCAAACAGAAACGCTGTTATCTAGTACGTCAGATTAGAAAATGTACTACATAACTGGTTTGTTTTTTCTACAGTTAATTAGAAGTAAGTAATTATGATTAAGATTCATGAATCTAAATGAATCGTTAAAATGAATAAAATAATATGAATTCTAAAAATAGATATTCGTTATTGTCACTAACTTGTAAATATAAGTATATGTCTAAATATTTTGAAATATGTTAAGAGTGACGAATCTCTAGAGTTTTGTAATTCTCTAGAGATTCACGATTCTTTAAATTGTTTGAAAATCAATGTAATTCAATACACTGCAAACCCGGTTTGAATCGATCTCGTAATACTCCGTTGACTCTTTAGAAATTTAAGAATCTCTAGATACTCATACATCTTTCCATGAATCTATAGATAGTCATGAATCTTTAGAAGCACATGAATCTTTAGAAGCACATGAATCTTTAGAGATTAGAGAATCGTTAGAAATTCATTAATTTCCAGAGTTTAATTAATTTTATGAGAATCGATTCGCGATTCAAATCAATCATCGTGATTTACAATAGATTGATGAAGAAAACCGGTCTCGTGTTACAGTCGTCAACTCGTACGCCTTAACAACATGCCCGTCATGAGTTCAAGCCCAGAATGGACGTTGGTCCCATACGCGTAGGACTGACAATCCTCCTATGAATCATCAATAAGCCAATGAAATCCAAGTCCATCAGTGGTGTGTACCAGGTAGGCTTTGTTGTGTTGATGTGGCCAACGGTTGTTGTGCCAAAAGAAAAAAAAGATTAAATAAAACACTACTTGTAGCCTAATCTGTTCAGCTCACTTCGAGATAACATCTTCTATTTGACTAACGTCCTACTGGAACATGCCGGTCTTTACAGGCTGTGGAGCCGCATTCAGTTCCACACAGCCGAATAGTCACGTCCTTGCTACAGTCCATTCTAAGCTTGAACTCATGACGGGCATGTTACTAAGCTGTTCGAGTTGCAGACTGTACCACAGGACCCCCCCGAGATCACTTCAAATATTTGATTACAAAGATCATTGTTCAACAACCTTGTTCATACATTACATAAAACATGTTTGAAAATGTTCAAAAACTGTTGTAATGAAAATATCACGCGATACAGCATGTTCCAAGCGCACATTTGCCAACAGTTGGCAGGTACAATGACCCGAAAACGTTGCTTTTATATTACCCTTTACCGTTTGAAGGACAGTTGTTGCTTCTTATCAAAGCGTGAACCAAGACACGACACAATCCAACAAACACCTAAAACCGTTTCGATATGTCAACGGAACAACTGAAAGCATGGCGCACGTGTGATTCACCAAGAATTGCTACATAGTGTGGTACATGCTTTCGGTACGCAGCCAGCATGTGCAGTCACAGATGTGTGGAAATGGGTTGAAGCTGTTATTCGTCAGCACAACTGTAGTTGGATGTATGGCTAAAATGATAAAATGTATGCTGTGCTGTGTTCTAGTTGTTCCCCTTTCACAATGCTGCCGATTGGACTCTCCAATCTACATAAAGTCCAATTAGCGCGATTTTGCATGTTCTATTGATGCATGAGGGATTCCCCTCAGCGGCTGACATCGCAAGCGGTCAGAAACAGAGAAATACTTAATTCACACAGATAAAAACTAAATATTCTTAACCATTCTCTTTCTGAGTCATACTATTTGTTAAAACGATTAAGTTGGTTCTACCACTTCTTTTTTGTACAAACAACGATTTAAAAGGCATTTTAAACTTCGTTATTCACTTACGTTCCAATCACATTTTGCTGCGAATGCGAATAAATTCAATCGAATGGAATAAACACAAGAGAGAGAAAAAAAACAAATGTTCTACAAACACTACCGGAACGAATACGATCACACTTTCCGACACGGATGGCCAGACGACTTTACAACCTGTCACTTCGTACGAACGCCAATGCAGAACTGCGGAATACATTTTTACTGGCAGCACCGTTGCCTGCCGTACTTTTGCAGACATTTTCAAGTGAATGAACAAAACAGAAGGGTGCCGCCGATACGTAGGTGCGTACCAAACACCGCCAGCATTTTTCCAGCAATGTGTAGCGGTGGCGGTGGTGGTGCTATGTAGTGTTAGATCGAAACGGTGTGAGCGATAAAATGCACTACCCTCCTCGTCGAAACGTCAAGGGACAAGTTCAATGACAAACACAACGGGCCAAGACGTGGTTCGTTTCTGTTTTATGTTGATTGTATGCCTACAAGCATGAATCAGCAGTTGGATAGTAATTAGACAACGTGTGAAAATAACATAATCGAAGAAAGATGCACAGCAAAATGGCATAAATAATGTTTTTAATGCTCGAGTAGTGAGCTTTATACATAGTATAGCTGTCAAATGTACTGTATAGCAATTATTCCGTCTTTGATTCAAAGCCAAAATGAACAGAAACCATACTAAAAAAACATAAACAAAATTACTAACCTAATTCTGGACATGACATGAGTCTTAACATTGGGGGGTTTTACGATTGTTGCATAAACTAATATCCTTGAGATTCATCGAAACTTCATCGAAGAAGAAAATGATGATAGCAATTATACAACATTAATTTAAGCCTTTAAAAATCATCACTGGCCGCTTTATAGACTCCCAAGGGTCGCATTTGTCCCGCTGGTTGCAGTTTAAAAACCTAAGGTATTTTCTATGGGCACACTCCTACATGTCTCGATTTTTTGGACCTTCTTGTTAGCCTGATTATCCGGTTAAATGGTACTAATAATTTTAGAAATGCTGTAAACACTGGTACGGCCTTGTAGTTCGTTTAATCTTAGCGGTGTTGGGTGGGGGAGTCTGGGGGTGAATAAAATTCTACTTTTTATTCTTAAATATATCATTAAGATATTTTAAGTTTTTTGTCATTTTTTTTTTGTTTTCTCGATCACCCACTACACGACATGGTGCTTTCGATCAGCGAAGATCATTAAGGACTTATTCTTTGACCTAGAACCGTATCTCCATTTTTTCGTTTACAGTTTACATTTACTCATACATAAGTTTGGTGGCGGTTGCCCTAACTCGAACATTTAATCGTTCTTATGCAATGCTCCAGAATAATGCTAAATTTGAGGCTGACTGGACGATTACTTAAACCTCGTATATCGCCTCAAAATATCGACACACAAATAACAAATGCTGCATTTTCACAACGCTAATTACTAATAACGATAGCTCATAATATTAGCACTATATCGGCAAATATTCGCAAGCTATGAGGCCTTTTTTTAAGGAAAAGAGACTTCCAACTTCTAATAGGTCTCATACAATTCACGCCATTTTAAAGTGCTTGGATTTTCAAGATTTTTAAGATGTCGGTCTGATTTTTCAAAAGGGTAGCTGAAGAGTACCCTCATCAATTAAGTGAAGAAAGTGGCATTCCGAGTGGTATACATGGATTCCAAATCATCCAGAAAGCCTCACAGTCAGAAAATGGGTGAAAATATGGGAAAATATGAGTTCGACTTAAGGGAGCCGCCAGCAAACAAGAACTAATACACATGCAACATGCCATCTTTGCGGATACCTTCCCAAAAACAGCCACTATAAGTAACTTACTTCACACTTCGTCAATCGAACTATTGTGACTGAATGGTGAAATCATCTTCCTCAGAAGTCTCGTAATCTACAATCTACTTCAGTTTCATTCAAATAACTGCCAAAGTTCTGCGCGGCCCGGATTGATAGGCTTCGCGGGCCATATGTTTGACATCTCTGCATCTCTCTCTCTCTCTAAACGTAAAAAAATATTACTCGTTGTGTAATTGTATTAAATCCTACAGTTAATACTATTCTGCTAGACCAACCGACCGGGCATTTTCATAGATAAAGTTTTAATACACAATTATTTTTTGTGACTTATGGCCGTAAAAACATATCAGCAAACAAACTTGTTTTGATTAATTTAACGAAATTAACTGTTGAGCTTAATTGAAAGTATTGCTAAAGCTGATATTGTATATAAAATAATAGTTTATAGCTAAATTTAGAATCTGACTGGTTTCTGTGCCTAAACTGACACTTTAGAAACAAAAATGAGAATGGGTATTAGAATGCATTGCATTAGTTTAAATCAATTATGTTTGATGTTTTGAGATGAAAAAACAATAACCTTTTCTATGATTTTCTACACAAAACCAGTATGATGCTGTCCCATTTTACCAGATACCAGTAGATTTGTTTATCTCTACGCATTACGTTGCGTTTACCACCTAAGTAATAAACACTGCGTAAACGGTACCTTTCATATGTTTTGTATGCAATTATGCATCATGTATTTGCAATGGCATAGTTCTGCACCCGCCGTGCGCTTTGTTTACATGCATGCTGAAACCCTTGCCTGTCTAGCTCCTCATTCTCCACAGGTGAGCTCCACTTACCTGTTGCGATGGAAACCGTATCGATGATGCCCACTGTCCGGCAGCAGGTCATCGCACTGCACTGATTTATCTTCATACTGACGCTCCTCCAGACTGACCGGGATATCACCGGCCACATCCACACCACAGCACGGCACAGATCCAGCCTTATGCACTTTCGCCGATTTCACCCCCATCAGCCGGCCCGGCTTCAGCCAAGGAGGAGCACTAATTTTACGCAAACCTTTCTTCTTCACTTTCATCTCACTTTGAACATCCTGTACGGCACCCGTTCTTGCCGCCATGATGTCTTGTTGTTCTTTGGCGGTCTGCATTCTCGGTTCACTATCACGGCAAAGCTCACATTACCACCACTGAATTTGGAACGTACTGTATGGCGTTTGGCAAAACTAGAACCAGAGAAAGAGAGAGAAAAATGCGAAACACTTGTTTACTGACTTGTCAAAAGACCTGCAAAATCGATTTCTGCACTGTCCAATGCTTGCTAGGATCGGTGTCAGTGTCCCGGCAGGGATGACCTATCGTCCTGCACTGACAGCGAAACCGCAAAGACAACCCATAAAACCCGGCACACACGCAGGCACACAAATGGCCCGGTTTCTTCAATTTGTTTTAGTTTTTTTTTCGCTGGCAACCATCGACGCGAGGAAAATGGTACTTTATGTAATGGGAAAATACCAGAACTAATGACAGCAAGGGGGGGTTCATCGGAACGACAGAACGGGTAGAAAGATAGCTCCAAAGGTTGGCTATCATCCAAACACCCGCACACACCCACCAAGAACCTGCACACGGAGTAGAATCGACACCGAGGGAATGAGTCATCGCGATTCGATTCCGAGGACGATAAAGTAAGAAATTTGCCATACGCAACAGAAAGCAATCGATTTTCCACTGCCCGTTTTCTTTCCCGCCAAACTGCCGCCCGTATCTGGAGGCAGGTAGTTAGTATCAAGGTTGTTTCTGGTCGAGTCAGTCACGCAATTCATATTAGTCATATTGTGACTTTCGATCCAACTGATGCACTGTTTTGCACATGACGCACTATGTCACAACTTTCTTCTATTCTTATTGCACTATCACTTACAATTCATCTTCACAAAATTGCACACATTTCACAAATTACACCGAGCACCACTTCAAATTAACCCAACCGCATCATGCACCATCAACCGGTATGCACTGGCGCTGCTCGTCGCTTGATGCCACCTATCCCGAATTATGCCACACAAACTACAGTCCACGGTGCAGGGTGCGGCCAGAATCAACCCAACACAGGAGGCACAGTTAATCACATTCACCTGTATTAAAACGCGCGCGATGAGGCACGAATTTTACGCGATCACAATGGACGGTGGACCGCGCGGCAACGTGGTCGCCTACTTGGACCGGTGATTGCAATTACTACTACACTATCTTGGACGCGGGAACGCGCCACCATGCGCGCCGCGTTTGGGAGGTTTTATTTATTTATATTCTGTTGTAACACACAGCGTGGCAGATATCTCAATGTGTAATCTTGGTGAAACTGAACCATGTTTATTGTAGGCATACAGAACACACACACACTGAGTGGGGCCATTTTTTCGCGCAGCCTTGACACGTCCGAAGAGATTGGGACTCCGCGGCAGATAGAACGCGATACAGTTAGGAGGGAACACTTCTTTACTTGTTGCGGTTTCTCACACTTTCTTTTCATTGGATTGGCTCTTCAATGTGCTGCAGTAAGGGCACTAATGCATGCTGCTACCTTCGGAGCTGAATTGCAGCAATTGACAGGAAAGGTTAAACACTTAGTTTTTCATTTCTAAAAGGTTGTCATAATCAAACTGGTGGAATTTCCGTTTGCATAAACACACCCAAACAACAAAAACACTATGATTCGTCGTTTATCTCCCACCGTGACTGGGAGATACGATCACACAGAAACTACACCGGAGACGTATGCCGGCACACAGGAACTGGTGGAATCTTCCCATCTGGAGTAATCGGTCCAAGATGACACATCTTTATCAAACCCTGGGATGGGCACAAATTCGCGCGAATATGTTCATGGTTCCCGAAACCCTTCCCTCGTTGCGCCAATTAATAGCAACGCAGATGAACTGTTAATTGACTAATGGTGCACAGACAGTCCGTGGGTCACAAACACACACACTTACACTCAGGCTGCGACCCGGGAGCGACAATCCACATGTTGGCCACCAGCCAGCCGACCAAACTACACTGGAGCACTGAACGCGCGTTCTGAATCGAATGGACTTGTTTGTTCCGATGGACACCGCCACCGGCCGCCCGCGACGAGAAGCGAGAGGGTCAGCGGAATCAGAACGGCAACATAACATACAACATGTGTGTGTGTGTATCTGTGGGGAGCAAAGTTACGGGCATGCCCACCACGCAAGACTTCCGTCGCGGGAAAAAAAAACTTCCACGGGTGTATGTGTTTGGTATGTCTTTCTCTCTCTCTTTCTCTCTTATATCAGTATTGTGCATCTTCTTTGTGTTGGGGCAACCCGCACCGTGTGACAAACGAAGCGAAACAAGGCATTACACGCTTGCCGCCCTCTTGCTGTTGGTGTGTGTATGTCACGCTTCTATGGTTGCTATGGTAACAAAACAATAGACACATGGTCGTCATCGCGCCACAAGCACAAGCTCCAATCGTGCTCGTAAAGTGTATGCATTCACCAACATAAAAAGAAGTATACCTCTCTCCCTCACACATCAATCACTCTCAATCTCCATCCTCTCCACAAGACAATTTAGATTTGTCTTGATGAGCCTTGGTGGAGAGTGTGTAATGTTTGATGGCGTGGGGGTGGGGATTTTCTCCCGCAATGTTGCCCCCAACATGATTGAATCGAGCGGATGAGACATCCCCTCTCGCTCGTCCCACCGGTCGGAACAGTCGGAGTCACGCATTGCACGAATTGCAACCCCCTTCACGCGCGGGGGTCAACCGGAAATGGGAAACCTGCTTTTCCACCTGCTGAACAGTGTGCCCGCCGCGGTTCAGCCAACCGTGACGGTACGGTTCGGTTCGGTTCGGTCTGAACTTTCCAACCAATATGGTCCCAACTCGCACACCCAACTCCCCCCTCCCCTTCCTCCTCACCGTTCCACCGGGAGCCCTTTATCACTTCCAAACCTCTACCCCTACGCGGGAAATGTTACCCGGATGGCCCTAATTTTTGGTTTCCCTCTTTAATTTGCCCGAATTTCCTCCCCCTCCTATTAGAATTTGAAATATTCAAACCGAAGTTGTACAGTTTTGTCGATTAATGCTACAAACGCATCACGCATGATAAATAAATTAGTGGAAGACGTAACACGCCACAGAGACACGATTGTTCGGGAATTAAAGGTTCGTAGTTTACCTTTCTTGATCACGATTTGTGTTTTTTACGCTCGCTGTGCATAGAATTCAAATATTGATGCAACTTTTAGATTCTTTGTGGCACAAAGGGATAAAAAACCTTATTCTAAATACTAATTTTATTGTAAAAACATGCAAAAACACGCTCAATTCTCCTTCATCCTCCAGTTGCCAAAATAAACATACCTAATTCCCCAGCAGGTGATGAACGTTATGCGTCATGACGCTGGTAGACGCCGTCAGGGTCGGATACGTCTTGAGCCGCTGCAGCTCGAGCATCGTGCCGAGCTCGAGTATGTGCGTGTGCTGCGCTTGCACCAGCCGCACCAGGCGGGCCCGCTCGACGATCGCCGTCATCCGGTCCTGGGTTGCCTTCTGTTCCGTCTGCTCCAGCTCCGCATCGCGCTGCAGATGCTGTTCCGTCACGTCAATGTTGAGCGTGCGCGTTTGCTGATCCAACTGCTTGTTGTCCTTGCGCTTCGTCGCAATACGCTGCTCGATCTCTTCGAGAGCGGTTTTGCTACGCGTGTGCAAAACGAAACGAAAACAAACCTGCATCAGAAACAGTCTAGCATTGGGCGGAGCAAACGTTCAGCATCACTTACAGTTCCTGCAACATTTCCTCCTCGTTCTGGACCGCGTTCCGTATCTTTTTCTCCAGCGCCATCTGGCTGAAATCTTCCGACCGCTTCATACCCTTCATCTTCAGCCAGCTCTGGACCTCTTTGGTGATCTTGCACTTCTCCACCGTTGCGAGCTGATCGCGCAGATCGCGCAGCTGCAGCTTCAGTGCCCGGTGTTCCCACTCCTGGAAGATGATTTTGCGCCGGAACAGGGCTGCATTGATCATGGCGTTCAGTTTTTTCGTCCCGGCTCGCCGGATGATGGCATTGATGTCCTCGACGTCGGTTCGGTGGATTAGTACGCAACGGTCAAAGTCGCTCGTCCGACCGGACTGCTGAATTTCGATCCAGCCACGCTTCATCACTAGCTGAACCGTTCGGTTGGTAGCGGCCTCAAACTGTGGGTAAGGTAAGAAGAATCCCAGTAAACCAATGCCGATTGCTGATGCCAATTGACACTGATTTACTATAACCTACCTGATCATTCTGCAACTGCTCGAGAGTTTGCTCCAGGGAAGTTAGTACATTGCGCTTGCTGGTAATTTCGCGCTGAAATGCGGCTATGGCTGCCTCAGCGTCGGAGAGCATCAGCTCACAGCTTTTGAGCTACGGTTTGGAAGGACAGTCCGATTAGCACGAGCACGTTTGAATGTTTCGAAATTCCACGACACTCACCCTAAATTCACTCTCGATCTTGATGCGACGCATTTTGATCAGCGTCTGCCACAGGCTGCTGTCCATCCCGGCCGGACAGTTGGAGGGTTGGTCCAGCGACTCGCAGTGCGCCAGATAGTCCTGACATTCCTTGGGCAGCAGCAAGTTGCCGTGCGTACCAGGCGTCTTCTTTGCCACGATCCGCTTTGCCATATCCTGAAACACCGACACGGTGACGATCGACCGTAGTTGCGTCTTGGGTCTTCGTCTGGAGGGGAAATTCAAATAAGAGATGTAAAGTTTAAGGCCCTACTCTGTATCTCCAAAGATCTGCGATCTCCAGGACGACAGACATTACTTGAATATCTTGTACGCTTGATCGACGAGTGCCGACTGGGCCGTGTCGGAAAAGTTAATCTTAAACTGCTTGTCCAGCAGCCGATCCTTCGTCCGCAGCGTGTCGTACGTGTTCCTGTAGTCCGCCGCCTTCTCCTGGAATTCGTTCAGCACCTCCGTCAGCTGGTCGGTGTAGTCGGCGTTCTGTTCGATCTGGGCCCGCAATCGAGCAACGTTCGCATCATACACCAGCCGGGCGTGATTGTAGAGCGTGGCGCGAAGAATGCGCATCTCTTCCTGCCGAATGGCCGCCTCGATGACGATCTTCTGCAGCGTCAGCTTCGCCACCGCGGTGTTGAACCGCTTGATCTGCTCATCCAGACTGATGGCCAGCTCGTGCAGCTCGTCCTGGAGCATCTTTCGGTAGCGCAGCCTTTCCTGGTGCAACACTCTGCTTTGTTCTTCGTATTCGTTCACCTCGCGTATGTCGGTTTCGTTGTAGTGCTGTGGTTCTTTCCCAATTTCCTGCAAGCAAAACACAACGAAAAGCGTGAGTCTGTACTCTTGTCCACAAATCATGGCCTCGAGTACCAAACATTGGGGAAGCGGTAAACTCTTTTTAATCTCATCCTCCCACCGATGCTCCAGCACACCGTCCATCATTGTGACGAGAGCACGATCCTTGAAATCGTCCTCCAGGAGTTCGCGCTGTCTTCGCTCACGCTCCTGCCGCTCCAGCTCCAACAGTCGTTCCACGCTCGGACTCATGTAGGGTGCCACCGGAATCTCGCCGACCTCCGTGTGTATGATCGTATCTGGTCGTTCGTCTGCCGCATACTTGGGATCTTCAATTTCCGTCACCTCGAACTTGTTCCGATCGGCCATCAGATTGCCAAGAAAGACCAACTCTTGCTGAACGTACCGTGCCCTACGGTTGCGCTTCAACACCAGCTCCATCTCCTCGTGCTTGAGTGTTTTGATCTGTTCAAATTTTTCGTTGAACAGCGTGCGTAACTTTTCAATCTCCAACTGTTGGGAATGTACATTTTGGAAGGAAAAAAACATTTTGATCGGACACCACATGGGACGATAGAAACACTTGGTCGCGACTTACATCACCATAGATAAGCTCAAAGTACAGCTGCTCAAACGTGACCACCTCGAGCTGGTCGTATCTCAGCGCGTACGGTTGAAAGAACTGGTGCGTAGTCGTACCGGACAAGGCGTACGATTTCTCCAACGAAGCTCGTGCCAGATTGTCTAACTCGTTGGCATACTCGGGATCACGGTTAAGGATCGATTCCAGCTGATAGGTAGGCGTCGGTTTCCACGGCAACAGCGCATCGTGACTGGCGTTCAGCTCCGTCTCCCGATACACGCGCACCTTCTCCAGGTGTTGTCTGTACTCGTTAGCTGGCACAATGGCATAGTTTTCTACAAATGCTTTCTTAAACATCGGTCTGAGCAGACGAAAATCGTTATCCTTTAGGTGTCTAAATACATCCAAACACGTGCTTTTCCAACACATACCTGATTTTCCAGGGCTTTTTGCTCATTATCATCCAACAGTTTTCAATCAGCTTCTCGTTAATATCTTTCTGTGATTCGATGAACTGCTGCAAACGCTTCTTCTCCTCGTCTTTTGTATGGTTTGCCTGCGTAAAAAGAGATTTATCTTAACTATTAACCCCTTCTTCAACCATCCCAGCAGCTAGCTTACTTCCTGTGTGAGCTTTTCTGTCGCCTCCGCATTCAAGTTAAACACCTGCAAAGGGAACCGCTCCTCCACGGGAGCTCGTTCGTTGTGATTAAGTAGTTCTTTGAGCTGATGCTTTATCTCACCAAACTCGGCAAAGATTGCCTCGTGTTCGGGTTCGTATATTTTGCCCTTTTCTTCCCACCGTTCCCTTTCTGCTTGCTCTATCCATGGAATCGCTGCGTCGATGACCGTTTCGTCGAGCAGAGATGAGATTTCTGCCTCACACGGTAGCGATTTCGATGTATTGGATATCGTATTAGGACTTTGGGGAATTGGTTGCAGCAACTTCAAAACCGTCAACATGCCACTGTGGCATAGTACCGTTAAAAACCTACGTAAAAAGTAAAATAATTTTTAAAATTTCGAAGTATCTCAGTTTCAAATTATGATACGTACTCGCTACTTCTGTCCAAGGAGATCTGCTTGATTCCTCCGTTGAATCGTGCATCAAAAGTTAAGGAACAAATCAGTCGATCCGTCGCACACTCGTAAAGCGCAATCTTGCCATCCATCGACCAAACGTACAGGTAACGGTCGTCTACGCACAGTTCCAGATGCGATACCGCCAGTGGAGTTTTGATCGTTCGGAGCAGCACAACGTCAATTTCTGCATCCGTTCGAGTAATCTCCAGCAAATCAATAACGTTGGTCCGTATTTCATAGGCGTAGAAATTCAAATTGATGCCAGCGCACTTTGGAATAATGTGACAGTAATCTTTCGGCAGCCTTAGCCGCGTTCTTGTCGTCTCCTCCAGGCTGTGCTGCTTCACGATGAATTCAATTGAACTGAAGCTGATGCTGTCTTCCGTTTCTAGCGGTTGCACAACCAAAACCTCCTGACTGCTGCACCACATGAACAAGTGTTTGGCTTTTCCTAACTCCCCAAACACTTGCAGTACGTTCATTTGCCACCCGTCGGACAGCTCTAAAATTGCTATCTGACCTGTTGCATCCACCGCACCGAAGTATCTACTATCTGCGATGGCAAACACCACCGTAACAATCGGATGGCGCGAAAGGTACAACCGTCCGAAAAGCTTCACCTGCTTACCATCAACTGCAACTAGATGTAGATATCCGGTGTCTGAGCCTACCACGAAAAAAGGCATTTCCGGGTGATGGGCAATGGATGTCACCCGACCTACGGTTATTGTATCTCCCGCTGCCCCTGTCTCAAGCTGCAAAAGCTTGACCGTACCGGCCGCCGGTTTAATTCCAACCTGCTGTTGTTGGGCATCATTCAAGCAGTTGTTAAAAAACCTATATCCCACGTCCAAATCTTTGACAATTTGAAATTCCACATTGCGCACGTCCGTATCCAGCACCGTACGCATAATGAAGCCCTCCGTCGTAATTCCCAACAGCCCTTCGGCGGTGGAATAGCTTAGCAGCAGGCTGTACGAGGCATCCGACTGGGTAGACCACATTTGATTCCAGGTGCCTTTCTGTTTCTTGTAGAAGTTGACCTGCCCATCCGGCGCGCTAACGAAAAGACCGCCCTTGCAGTAGAACACGTACGGGATGTACTCCTGATCGTTTGTCAAAGGTTCGGGATTGCATATGGTTTGACTGATCTGTCCCGTTGATGCTAGTATCTGCAGAGAGAGAGAGAGAGAGAGCGAGAGAGAGAGAGAGAGAGAGAGAGGGAGATCGTTACAGAGAAATAGTGTTTGAAGTAGATAGCCCACGGCAACTTACAATGAACACCTTTGCCCGTTGGGTAACCACTGCCAGGTTCCCATCGATCAGAAAGGTCACACATAGGGGTAGCTCATCCGTTTCCAACTCCAAGTGAACCGTTCGTTCAATCAGTCGGCTGATGCGAATGTTGCCATGCACCTCCCAGAGTTTAAGGTCCGGCTTACGGGGCGCATACTGACACACGGCAAACACTGCCGATGGGCTGCAAATCAAACGCTGCACTTCGCAGAATATGGAAGAAGGTTTCTTGCACAGCAGCTCCTTGCTTCTCCACGCGTACACTTCCAGCGAATAGTCCGGCACACCGGTAAGAGCTACCAGTAGCTCACTCTCGGAAAAGCAAAGTGCGGTGTAGGAACATTCCGTTTGATCTGAAAAGACGATCAACATCGCACACTCTTCACCATGGATATTTATGAACATTTTTGCAAATTAAAATCGCCCACCTCCTTCAAGAATCGACAGCACAGTGTTGGTCGGATACGACACAAGCAATATGCGGGGATTGGTGCATCGTTCCGCAAACGCCAGTATCGGAAACAGCTTGTGGCCTGCGATACAGGCTACCCCATTGCCCGAGTGTACCCCGTCGGCCGAATAGTACGACTTGGCCGTTGTTTTCAAGTTCACGAACAGAATATGGCCACCCATCGCTATGGCGACCGCCGCGTTACCAACGACGCAAGCCATCTCAACCACGCCTGGATTGATCCATCTGCAAGGGAGGAATTGGAAAAGATGGAACACAATGTGCGTTTTCGGGTTTGTGAACACTACTTACAGCGCCTTCGTTCGGATATTTTGCTCCATTCTCGGCTTGGCTTGTTGAGTTCGCTTTAAAAGTGTTTCCACATAAAAGAAACCACGCACTCCCAGCTCTGAACTGCTACTGACACTGAACGAATGTCTTCCTATAAACAAGGTCGTGGCATGCTTGTACGATTGCCAAGGTAACCAACACTGGCACATTTGTTTACTACCGAATCAGTGCAGGCTATCATCGCTTAGCTTCTACAACAACGCTTCAATAATCAATGTACACCATAAAACACTTTATTTTACACATTACATAAACCATAGAATTTTAACATTGTATGGCCACGGTTGTTATCGCACGGTTTTTTCTTAAATTACCACTCACTTAATTAAATGCTTGTGCTGCTGCTGCTGTCACCTCGGTCGGCAAACGGCGCTTAGTGAAGTAAAGTACCCAAATCCCTCTTTCCCAATAATTTCGTCTCTGGCCCCACTCTGCCCTCAGTTGTCTTCCTTAATCTTGCCCAGCAGGGCGTCGCACGTCTTCTTCGCGTCACCGAGCAACATCGAGGTGTTCGGTTTGTAGAAGATCGGGTTGTCCACTGCCGCGTAACCGACGCCAAGCGAACGCTTCATCACAACCACCTACAGATAGATAAAAGCTCCAGGTTAGTGATGTCCCACGAATATGCCGGTAACAGCTCCAGCGCCTCCACTTACCTGATCCGCCTTCCAGACGCGCAGCACCGGCATGCCGGCAATGATCGAGTTCGGGTCGTCCTCGGCCGCACTGTTCACCGTGTCGTTCGCACCGATCACCAGCACCAGATCAGTCTCGTCAAAGTCTTCGTTGATCTCCTCCATCTCGAGCACGTCGTCGTACGGGACGCCCGCCTCCGCCAGCAGCACGTTCAGCTGGCCCGGCATCCGGCCCGCCACCGGATGGATGCCGAAACGTACCTTCTTGCCGCGCGCCTTCAACAAGCTCACCATCTCCGCGATCGGGTACTGCGCCTTGGCCACGCACAGCCCATACCCGGGCGTGATGATGATGTTCTTCGAGTTGCGTATCATCTCCACCACGCCGTCCACGTTTACCTCCGTGTGGGTGCCCACAATTTCTGCCGGCTTGCCGCCGGCCGTCGAGGTCGTACCGTACCCGCCCAGGATCACGTTCGGCAGCGACCGGTTCATCGCTTTGCACATGATGTAGGACAGGATGGCACCGGACGAACCGATCAGGGCGCCCACGATCGTCATCAGGTTGTTGTTCAGCATGAACCCTTCCGCGCACAGCGCCCAACCGGAGTACGAGTTCAGCACCGTGATGACGACCGGCATGTCGGCGCCACCGATGGCAGCCGTCAGCGTGACGCCCATCGCCGTCGACATGGCGGCCGTCGCACCGAGCAGTCCCAGCCCGCCGGCCATCGTCGGCTCCAGGTAGAACGCACCCATAGCGGCCAGATTGCCCGCCAGCAAGCCTCCGTTGATGAAGTGTCGGCCGGGCAGCAGCAGTGGGGCCGAGTTGAGGACGCCCTGCAGCTTGCCGTACGCTACGAGCGATCCACTAAACGTGACGCCCCCGATGTACGTGCCCAGAAACAGGGCCGTCTTGAGCACGTTAGCCGCCGGGTCGGTCGCCAGCGTGGGGAAATCGTGCATGTACGTCGCCACACAGGTCAGCACAGCGGCGGCACCGACCAGGCTGTGGAAGGCGGCCACCAGCTGCGGCAGATCCGTAATTTGAATGCGCTTCGCAATGATCGATCCGAGCAGTCCGCCCAGTCCAGCCACACCGCCCATCTGCATCAGCACCTCCGTGCTCGGGGCCATATGACCCAGGGTGGCGGCAATACCGCCCGTAACGCCCATCATGCCGAGCGCATTGCCCAGCCGGGACGTTTTCTGCGAGGACAGCCCGACGAGCGCCCCGATACAGCACAGACTCGAGGCCAGATATGCCATCTGGTGGATTTCGGGCAGCTGCTGCAGTGCACCGACACCATACCCGCCCAGGAACACGGCGGCCGGGATGCCGTACAGGTAGTTGTGCTCGGGCGGGTCCGTCGGGCGCTTAAACATGTCCAGCATGCGCTGCGTCACGAGAAAGCCACCGAAAATGTTGACGAACGAAATGAGCGCTGCACTGGCCGCGAGCGTTTCGATCGTGTTGGACGGCATCACACCGCCACCCATCAGCAGCAGCCCGCCGACGGCCGTTATGCCCGAGATGGCGTTCGTGACGGACATGAGCGGCGAGTGGAGGGCGGGCGTAACGCCCCACACCGTGTGGTAGCCCACGATGCCGGACATTGCGAACGTCGTCATCATGGTGGTGAAGGCGGCATTCGGTGCCACTGCGCCGAGCCCCAGCAACGTGCCCAGCCCGCCCGTATACATGAGGCTGCTGCGGAGCGTCTCCTTGAACGAGTCGGCCGGCAGCGCTTCGGCTTTGATGGCGGCCGGCTTGCTGGCCGCGACTGCCGGCGGTGGCTTGGCCGACACGGGAATGACTGGCGGTGGCCACATTAGGTTGCCGCCCTGCAGCACCATGCTGCCGCGCACCACCTCGTCCTCGGGATTGATGTGGAAGTGGTCCTTCTCGCCCATCGAGAGGAGAAACTTGGAGATGTTGTTCGCGTACAGCGTGGAGCTTTGCGTCGGCAGCCGGCTCGGGAAGTCGGTCAGCCCAACGTGCACCACATCGTGCACCACCTTGATCTCGCCCGGGACGGTCGTTTGCACGTTGCCGCCGGTTTCGGCCGCCAGATCGACGATCACGCTGCCGGGCTTCATCGATTTTACCATTTCCTCCGTGATGAGACTGATGGAAAGAGAGAAAGCGAGAGGGAGAGAACGAACGATTAACCACGTGTTTAGTAGAGTTCTGCTGCGCGTGCTGTATGCAATGTTGTACACAAACAACATTTTCAACATTCCAACTTGCACAAAACACTCGCACGCAACTCGCCCGCTACTTACAGCGGCGCCTTTTTGCCCGGGATGAGCGCGGTCGTAATGATCACGTCCACCTCCTTGCACTGCTTCGCAAACAGTGCCATCTCCGCCTCGATAAACTCCTTGCTCATCTCCTTACTGTAGCCGCCCGCCGTCGAACCGTCCTCGCTGATGTTGATGGTCAGAAACTCGGCGCCCATGCTTTCCACCTGCTCCTTCACGACCGGGCGCGTATCGAACGCGCGCACGATCGCACCCATGCCGCGGGCCTGCCCGATCGCGGCCAACCCGGCCACGCCGCCGCCAATGACCAGAATCTTGGCCGGCGGTACCTTACCGGCCGCCGTAATCTGGCCGGTAAAGAAGCGCGGAAAGTGATTGGCCGCCTCGATGACGGCCCGGTAGCCGGAGATGTTGGCCATCGAGGACAGTGCGTCGAACACTTGCGCACGGGAAATGCGCGGAATCGCATCCATCGCTGCAAAGGAATGAAGGCGTCAATTAGCACGAACAGTTTTTATCAAAGCGCTTCGTGGTGTTGTTTACCAAATGCATTAATTTTCCGCTGTGCCAGCTTGTCGATCAGCTCCTTGTTTTGGGCCGGATACAGGAAAGAGATCAGCGTCGATGCGTCCCGCAGCTGGGGAATTTCGGGCTCGATCGGTTGCCGTACTTTCAGCACAATGTCTACGCGGTTGGAGTATACGCAAGTAGCAGAAAGTTAGATTCATTTCCCAATCGAATCGCTTCAATTTTACGTACCAGTTTCGAAAGCTTTACGACCGTCGACGATACTGGCCCCGGCCGCTTCATAGTCGGCGTCGCGGAACTTTGCATTCAAACCAGCGCCACTTTCCACCTGCACCTTGAACCCTTTCTTGACCAGTGTGCCAGCGACAACCGGTGTAACGGATACTCTGTTTATGGAATAAGAGAAATATAGAAAACATATCTATTGGTTAATATGTAAATTAAAAATTTAATCTTTTAGTGTGTTGAATCATTTTTGTGTTGGCTCAAAAACAATCAAAAATACTAAAAAATACGTAAAGTGCCAGCAGTTTTGTTATAAAATCAACACAATGTTTTTAAAGTAGAACTTTCATATTTTAGATATTTTTTAAGTGCTACTTTATAACAAATAATGTAAAAAAATTAAATTTTCAATATTTGTTATTTTAAATAATTCATACTTTCTAAAAAGTACAATAAATTCACAAAAGGGTCGTTCAATACATCCGTAATGCCAATATCAATTCCAAGTCGATTATAATAGCCGATTATAACTATCGCTAATGACTGATAATAATAATTATTATATTATTAATATTATTAATACTATTTTTCAAATTATTTAAATACATTTTAAATTGCAAAGAAAGTGATATGGAATCTCCACCATCCCATGCATGCATTCCATGGGTTATGAAATGCACTTGAGGCTGTAATTGATTACAAGTGGTACGAGCAAGATAAAGGCATAAACGGTTATCTAAAGAAATAAAGATTTAGCTTACACTATGCTACGAGATGCTGATAAGCTCGAATTTTTTGCTTAAAACAATCTTCTTGTTTTTCATACATGTTTTATAGTCATATTTGTACCACAAAATCACAGATAGTCCCTGCTACAGGAGGACACAAGTCAGGATGGTAATCAAACCAATGCTTTAATGGTATTTCGATATTAATTAACAAGAAGATGCTATTCCGATATTGATATCAACACCAACCCGATGCGATTTCTTATCTTACATCAGCTCTTGCCTGGATTAAATTACTTCTTCTTACCGTTTTTCGTTGGCCCATCTCTCCTTCGGCACACCGATGACCAGATTCTGGTACGGAACGCCTTTCACTGCCGTCGCCGGTTTGCCATCCTTCTGCAGTAGCTTAACGCTTCCTAAAAGCAAACATTTTAACAGAGAAACATTAACAACTTCATCTCATCCTGTCCCCCCTCCTAGTCAGAAAAAAAGTGTCTAGTGTCAAACCTGAGAACAATCGCAGTGGATGCACCGGTTTCGTCAGTTGCAGCAGTGCATCTCCCTGCAGCTGGCAGCACAGCCGTAGCACACCGCGCGTCATAGTGTGCGTTGGGTGGTGGTGCGGTGCAGTCACTTACAGTCGTCCTCCCGTCCTCCCGCACCCGCGTCCACTCCTTCTGCTCGGCGGCTTTCACCCTCGTTGTCTTCGATTGGCAATATTCCGCTGGCCGCCCGCAGTTATCAATCTGGCACGAAAAACAACGTGGCAAATATGATAATGCAATGCACTCGCACCTTCGCTCGCCTCTCTCTCTTCTTTTTGTTTAGTTCAGTAGCGATTAAAGACACTTTCGGTCGGGGTGATCTTGATGCACTCTCTGCACTATTCAATGTCAACTAAAGTACTCTTGTAATGAGGACTCTTAGTAATGATGGGACGGATGTTAACACTTTTACACTATTTTTCTATGAAAACAAGCCAGCAAACACAGCAATGTGTCGATTAAAACAAAAAATTGCAATGATAAAATTGCGTGTCACGCACACGCACTCTTGCGCTGCTGAAACGCACACATCCACGCACCGGATCGCAACCGGTAAAGATCGCGCAGCAGAAGAGCGCACACAGGCGCGACAAACCAAAAACAGTAACAAAAACAGCAGTAACGATAAGGGCAATAACAGCAGCAGCAGCAGCCGGCGCAGCACGCGCAAACACACAGCACTTCACTAACGATGGCCTGTAAACGACCCAGAGCACGACCGGCGGGGCCCGTCGACACACACAGGAATAGCGGTCCGCACGCGCGCGTGTGGACGGTTGCGCACGACGGTGGAAATGACAACAGCTCGCGAGAGACGGCGACGACGGACTGGCCTGCGCTGCCGGCCGGCCTGGGACCGGATCTGTCCCGAGCGGCAGCGCAACGAAATCGCGAACCGAACCACGAAAAGAAAGAGAGAGAGTGAACGAGTCGGTAGGACTCTCTGAGCTGTTGTGTGTTGTGATACGAGAGAGATCCACACACACGTACAATAAGCCGGCCGGTTAACAGGGGGACAGGACCACATAACAGGGGTGGGTGGGTGACAGTGCAGGAGATGCATTGTGCTTCCTTTCCCGCTGCACATCCGACACCCTTTTTGATGGGAGGCAGGGAGTTGTGAGATCACGTTCACGGTTGCTCTCATCCAGTTAATAACCCGCGGTCCCTCCGTTGATTAAGCTGACTGTGCGGTGAGGTCAGGAGACAAAAATGGGTGGTAAAACAGGAGGTGGGGAAGAAATCATTCCCGTGCCTCGCTTCTAAACCCACGGGTTTGCATAAAAAATGTTATTTTTTGCATGTTTTGGTGCTACTACTCCGACACCACACCAGTTTAAGGGCAGGGAACGGCAACCGGCTAAGCTCTGTTTTGAAGCTTAAATATTAATAGCTAAGAAAACATATCCAACATTCTTACTTTATCGTTAAATTTGAATAAAAACGGATAAAAACGTGTATAAAAACATAACTAACTTGATCAAAACACCTATCTTGTGTTTAACTGATCTTTGATGGAAACAAGCAAACATGTCTACCTATGGCAAATGATTGAGAGCAAAATAGAAACATAATTCGTGCGATCTGAAGTACGTACAAGTTGCTTATTATGAACCTGCAGGATGGCGAAACCTTTTGACTTCGAGCAAGTCCAGCTCGGGATCGATTCCCGTCTGAATCCCCGGCGCCTCCTCGTGGCCATTACGTGGC